>LPNX010692952.1:165600-214751 GCA_001517045.1 Pseudotsuga menziesii
ACCTTGATTCGCATCTTGATTTGCGGGCAGACGGAAATGAATCTAAAAAATATGAGACATGGGTTTTGTGCGTAACATCCTCATTTACCTGAATCTCAAGGAAATCACCAAACAAAGCTATGGTTTGCGATATGCAGGTGGTTCTTTGAGAGGGTATTTTCCAGATTTGGTGTTGCGGCCGATTCCAAAGTTGCCAGCAGTTACGGCCATGTTTCAGCTGTTACAGATCACAAGCTGGGGGTTCAGTGATTCATTTCCATGAGATAATTTTATGTATAAATATGTAATCAATCTCATTAAGAAAGGATTATTGATGATAGATTGATTGATTAAGCATGATAGATTAGGCAGGATAGGAGATTGATGATAGGAGATAACACAATGTTGTGATGTAGGATTTGATCCAGATCTGTTGTAATTCTTCCATTATGATAATACATGCTGGTAGTTTCTTAATTCTGGAGTTGTAGACTTCTATTGTGGAGATCCAGCTCTGCTCAGTGGAGGAAGGGCCCTCTTCCCTAAGCAGATGCTGGTAATGTTGATTGTAAGTGTTTCATTTTGCAGATTTGTTTATTTGTTAATTCATGATTTCATGCATTGGATTTATCATAGTTATTTTATTATTCAATTCATGTGTTTGTTCATTTGGTTTGCCATAGTATTCTTCTGTTAATTCGTTTTGGTAGATCGTTGGCCAACATAACAATTCTTTTAGATGTACGCAATTATATCTTGTTTCATGATAATTTATTTTGTTGAAGTGTGATTAGATTTACAGTGTGATTTTCTGAATAGGCTGAGGATTGATTTACTTTCAAGCAGGTGTGATCTAGTTTACAAACAGTTACGATTGCATACCAATAGATAACAATGTCAGGTAGAAACTGTACTTGCATATATTTTGCACGATAGCTTTGAAATAAAAGACTATCTCGGGTTGACAATAAATCTTGTACACTCTGTATGTTGATAATAATCTATTCGCATATCGGGTGCCCAACATGTGCGCAGAGGGTTTTGGGTGATAAAGAAAATCTGCAGCTGTGTGCACAGAGCCCTAGAGCTGTGTGCGCGACTTGAGGACTTGAAGGGATCTGCAGCTGAGTGCGCAGATCAGAACTGTGGTTTTTGTAAAGAGTTGAATAAAACACAGTTCTGTGGACGTAACCCCTAAACTGAGGGTGAACCACGTTATATCATGTGTTGTGGTTTTTGTTGTGTTGTTGTTATGTTCTTTATGCATTGATAAATATATATCTGATAAGTAAGATCACTGCTAAATATTAACTTTGCTGGAATTCTCAGTAAAGGGTTAAGCAAGGCACTGTTTGTTTATCTAACCGTGAAGCTAAATAAGTAACTATTAAAGTTTTGCATTGTATGATTATAAGTGTTAGAAACTAAAGGTACAGTAATATCCCTCTTCTGCTTGCAGAAACCTGATTCTGCGGCACCCCATAGCTGTTTCGGGTGAGACTGCAACCTGTTCGCAGGTTGTTGCCAAAAGGGCCAACACTGTGGGTCTTTTGTTGGTGCAAAGTTAATGGTATAAAGCTCAGGTCTGCCCTATAGCCCAACAAATTGGTTTCGTTTCCGGTTGAACTCAGTATCTGCTCAAGAGGGGTTTACGTAGTACCTCGAGGGCTATGTTCTGGAGACCCTCTATGAAGGAAATCAGTGATTGGCTTGATGAGACTTATCTAAAATTCACTGAGCAAGAGAACAAAGATCCGCATCGTAGTGCAAACGACTTTTTACAAAGGTATGTTTTTTGCGATGTTTATGAAATTTTCTTTGGTAGTATCCACATAGATTTGCACCAGTGGTTATCCAGGTTAACATAAAGAAGGACGAACTTCCAAGAATGTCAGTTTCCTGATTAGACCCCCGCAAGACTTAATATACTGAAAAGGGTGAACAATGAGATATCCCGTGCTGTTGATTTCTGGACAACACGAATCCTTGAAGCATTTGTGACGGAGTTCGCCATCGACACGAGTACTTCCTTTAGTGAAGCCGAGCGACAGTTTTTCAAAGGCCCAAGGGGTAAGTTTTTGAATTCATTTAGTTTGAGAATTAAAATGCTATTAGCTAAAAAAAATATATTTCTCATTGAATCAGACTGTTAGATTTAGTATTACTAACCTATGTTTGCAAGTGAAAATACCTTCAACGAGTAAAGTGGTTTGCTGTGAAGTGGAAAAAGGTACAAGAGAGATTTTGGATCCTATTCCCAGGGTCAGCATACCGAGTATTCTCCTGTAAAGCCCGCAGATTCAGAACCCGAAGAAATCCCTTCTATTGGAAACCCTCCAGTAACCCCGCAGCGCATACCTGTTATCCCTGAGAACCCGTCGCAGTCTGAAAGTAACCCTAGCTCGAGTATTCCTGTCCCCCAGTAAGTTCCCCCCCACCTACTTCCAGTCCCCCTCCAACCCCCCATAGATCCACTATGGCCCACATGCATGATGATATTAAGCTCCCTGTTTTCAAAGGAACTGGATCAGAGGATCCAAAACAGTTCTGGTTTTTATGTGAAGCAGTGTGGACTGCTAAGAACATTACGGATCAAGATACAAAAAGAGCGTAGCTAGTTACTTCTTTCAGAGACCACGCTCTGACCTAGTTCATGAAGTTTTCCAGCACTCAGAACCATGTCTTGGCTGATATAAAAGCAACAATGATAAAGGAATTTAAGAAGCTGAAGTCAGAGTCGCAGTGTATCACTAAATTGAAAGAGATTCAGTAGAGGCGCGATGAATCAGTGTGGGACTTTGATCAGAGGTTCAAAGTTCTGCTAGACCAAGTCAGTTTCACCATTGGACCTGCACATCATAAGGAATGGTTCATTGCAGCATTGCTACCGCATATCAGAACTCCACTCATGCAACAGAAGGTTGCTGACCAGCAGGAGGCTCTGGAAATCACGATGAAGCTTGAAACCACTCCTGTCGAAGACAATTCTGGTATTGCTCAAATCCAAACGCAGTTGGCAGTGATGTCTATGGAGCTTTGCGATATGACGAAAGGAAAAACCGATCGCGAAGAGGTTTGGTGTACACAATGTCGGACAGAAGGTCACGACAAGGAACAATGTCCTGTGGTAAGAAATTACCTGAATACTGGTGCACCAAACCCGTTCAACCTTGCTGTTCTATATTGTGAGATCTGTCGAACAAATGGCCAGCATCGACCTGAGAATTGCTATCTGCTACAGAGGTGTGTGCAAGTCCCCAAGAACCCCTATTATAACTTCTGTAAGTCCATAGGACATAATGAAGATGAGTGTCGTAGTTATGACCTCATGAGAGAGCGCACCTATGATGCCTATCGGGTACAAAATGAGGGACAGAGCAATGATGGCTATGGTTACCGCGGTGGTGCATCAGGTAGAGGTGATTTTGGAGGTCATGGTCATGGTGGTATGGCCAAAAGAGGAAGAGGCCAGGTTGTGTGTTACAACTGTAACCAGGCCGAGCATCTAGTGAGAGACTGTCGAAACCCAACTACGACATGTCAGTATTGCTGAGTAGTAGATCATGTGATCGAGCAGTGCCTGTAGTTGATAGCTAAGATTCAGGAAAGAAACAATGCCCCTACTCAGAATATTCAGATGATTTCTGTTGAGCCAAGACCTGCCCCAGCCATTAATGTTGTTACCCAGAGTGGCGCCACGACGGAAGTACAGAATAAGGAGAAATAGCCCGATGAGGCTTGGGTTCATAAGGCCCCAGTGAAAGTCCCAGCATTTGATATCGAAAGAGAAAAAGAGACATTCATGGAAGCCAAGAGAGATTTTGCTGCTCCTAGCACATCAGTAGCACCTGCGCAACAAATTTAGCAGCAGTCGCAGCCGCAAGAAGCTTCGACAGATAAAGTAAGTACACTGTCCTCCTTTTTACAAAGTTGTCTGAAGCTCTTACGAAATCAGAATGCTTTAAGTGAGTTTTAGAAAGTTATTGCTTCCTGTGAACCTTAGAAAAGTTTTGTTCAGGCAAAAGCTGTTAATAGAGTCATTAGAACTGGCAGGGAAATGAGATTGAATGCTCAGATAGGAGAGTATGATATGACTGATGTTATCTTGGACCTAGGATCAGAGGTAAATTTCTTAACTAAGAAAACCCGGGAACAAATGGGAAAACCTACCTTTGATTGGTCCCCTATACAGTTGAGATTAGCCAATTAGCAGAAGATAGTGTCCCTAGGACGACTCCCTAATGTCCCAGTAGATATCGATGGTGTCTGTAATATAGTAGACTTCGAAGTTATTGAGATCATTGACGATAACAACCCCTATCCAGCCTTGTTAGGAATTCAATGGGCAATGGAAAATGCTATAGTCATTAACCTGAAGAAGACACAGATGACTTTCGAAGGGAAATAACTGAGAGTCATAGTCCCATTGGATCCTTCTCAAGGAGAGAGATACACAGAGCCAGTAAGAGATGAAGACCAGGATGTTTTGGACCACATCTACAATATCACAGCGAAAGAAGAATATTATGTTGATCCTACTGCCGAAGGTATCATGGATTGGCAGTGTGACAGCTCCTGCATGACATATTCAAATGAGAGAATTGGCAGAATAGGCTGTATGAGCTACATGGCCATCGATGTGCCAGAATTACCAAGCCTCTCAGATGGCTTGGCTCACAGACAAGAACCTTACCTATTTTTGATGGTTCGACAAACCTCGAAGAGTTTATTGTGCAATTCTTAGAGCAGGTACTAGACTCACAAAAAATGGAGACTCTGGATTCAGCATTCAGAGACATAGTAGCCAGATGGTGGAATGGTCATAAGAAGAACATTCCTAGTTGGAAAGCTTGTCAGAAGTTCCTTCTCCTGAGATTTATGGATCAGCCCCAGCAGGTGCAAAGCAGGTGTGATGGAAAGACTAGCCCTCAGAAACATTTGGCGCAATGCTATGAGGCATGGAAGCATGTACCTCAAGTAGAATGGGTACATCGGTTTGTGCATACTCTGGAACCAATAGCAAAGAACTGGTACGCGGAGGCTGAGCTTCACTAGGATACTGTAAGTTGGGATTGTCTTGTAGATAGTTTTGTGCTTACCTTTTTTACTAATGAAGTTTGTCTAGATTTAGATGCAGCTATCAGGTTGGTCCATACTAAGGTATTTGATGATCAAGAAGCTCATGCATTCGAATATTATAACCTCGCAATTGATGAGGATGATGATTCGCACAATATTGATATTCCTGAGTCAGAAGGACACTATGACGTACATGGATCAGCAGTCGAAGCCCCTGAAGTGACTCAGCCACTGAAGACACGGACAGTCAACATTGGATCAGAAGACCAACCTAAGTATGCTACCAGTGAAGATTATTGGGATGAAGACACGGTAAGCGAAGCGACCCAACTTCTCCATGAATATCGGGACTTATGTCTGATAAAGTTACTTGAAATAAAAGGAATCATTAAAGCTGTGGATGACATTTTTTCATGGGTGGAAGCTCATCCCCATGTCGCAGATGGTGTTCAGAGGTGTCGAATGTCCTTATTAGGGTGCAGCCAGAGTCACTGCTTGTGCCGAAGAAGGAAAGATGTGTCGAAGATTAAAATACGACCGTTGGAAGAAATCAAAATTGGCAGCGCCGGTATGCTACCTGTATTTACTACCTGTATTAATGAGATCTTGGAAAATCTACCATCGTTTAGGAAAGATCTCTGTAAGATTTGGTGCCATTAATGCACAGTTATGACAGATTTCGTGGATAGATTCTATAAGAAGACACCCACACCCGCGATGTTCGCATTTTTCAGTTTCTTGAGTTTTACAATTGCACCCATGTCAGCTGATAGCGAGATTCAGAAGTTAGTGAGACAATTTGAATAGGAGGGTATACCACACCTCTTCAGCCACCCACCCGCATCTGCAACCCTCGAAGAGACTCCCCTAGCACCCACCCAGCCAATGCAGACACGCTCTACCAGAAAAAAAAATTAAACCTGAAGTTCGTTCGAAGCGGAACGAAGACAGACACCAGAGGATCCCCAGATGAATCCATCTGGCTCAGCAGAGGTCCCATTTGAAGAATATGAGAACATTGCACCGCAGCGTCTACCGTATCTTTCACCAGTTCGACCAAGAGTCTAGCTCCCTCGGCGAACAAAGAAGTTCACATTATGTACCCCTTCGCTGCCACCGAGTGTGCAGCTGGTCGAGACAATGACAAGGAAAATAGACCGGCTCAAGTACGTCGACCACGATACAAATGATCATGGGAAATTTCCACAGCTTGCACTTGGGAAATACTTACACTCTGTCCTCTATCAGGAGACTAGCGCGACATTATTAGAAGTAAAACAATGGGCTGCTGGCTTGGAAAAGATGGTTTGTTGAAGATGCTCGATGTGCCCCACTTCGGACGCAGCACACAGGTAACCGTGGTGGTCAAACAATTACTGGCATTGGTACATGATGGGTACTTATGGATAGGAAACCAGAAAATTGCTATCAATGGAGAACTCATTCACCAGATTACGGGCCTGCCAAAGGAAGGACCTGACCCTAGCATTGAGTTTTTGGGAAAGCATGAAGATATGAAGCTAGCTCATACCATGAAGGAATGCTTCGGGCTGATGAAAGGGAATCGAGGGTATCAAACCTCGGCCATTCAACATCACAACATCCGCTTCGCCGCTGAACTCTTAGCGTGCAAATTGATGAGGAAGTGCAGACCATATGAAGTGCCTGCCCCGATTGTAAGTATTTCTATGAACTGTACGAAAGGCTACATTTACAACTAGGCAGCCTACATCGCTAAGGAATTTATTGAAGATGCCCGCGATACACAGGAAAAAGGTAGAACCTTTCACTATTCATGGCTGATCATACTTATTGCCTTTATCAGGTGGAAAGAGCCCACTGAGGTAAAGTTTATTGATGTACCTCCAAGCATGTCAGGTGCAGCAAGGTATGCATCACTCTGGGTGTCACAGGACAAAGCATCCCAGCAGACGACGAACACTGTGTTCACCTTTTATGCCATGAGTATCTCATATGAGATTGTCAAGACCCCACGGCTCAGTAATGAGCTATTCTCTCAATATGAGGGAGTGGCCAATTTCAGGGCCAACATGCACAATGTCTTTATCCAGGCCCATGCAAATCAGAAGAAGGCATGCTGGAAGTTTCCATATGTGGTGACCAAAGATGACATCCTCGTGGTAATTCAGCAGTGGCTGACTGAATGGCTGAAGGACGAAGGAAAAAATCCCAACATCCCAATCCCTTTGGTCACCAATGTGGGTGCTGGTCCTAGTCAGACGTAGCAGTAAAATCCCCCAGAAGACAACGAAGAGAAAACTGAGTCATAGCAGAGTGAAACTGACCAGGGTGGAGATGGCGGAGACGAAGGAGACGAAGAGGAGGAGTCGGTCAAAAATATCTTAGACCCTAATCGTCCAGATAAGAACAAGTCACCAGAGGTCGAAGAAGTGACCAAAATTCAGTCCCAAAAGAAAATGAAAGCATCTAAAGACAAGAAAATCAACGAAGAGCCTGCCCTGACAATTGAAGAGCTTAATTAGGCTCTTTCGAAATCCACAGAAGTTCTCACCAAGAAATGGTCAAAATTTGCAGCTACACATCTGCATGCCATCACCGGTGTAGCAAAGCACATTTCGAAGTTGAAGGACTTAGTATAAAAATCACTGACTGACGCTTTAGCAAGCAGTGCCCCAGTAAGCACGCAGCCAGACCTAAGGCAATGGCCGGCCAGAGATAACAAAGGCCAAGTGTCGAGTGCATCCCTCATATTAACAGATGTAGCATCTTGTTCGAAGATGAGTATGAAGGTTGGAATTGATTACACTAAGATGTCCATGATGGAGCTACACCTCTGTCAGTTAGCGATTATGAAGGAAATCCAGGCACAAGACCACTATTCGCAAACGCAGTTAGAAAATGCCATAAGTCAGTAGCAGGGCTTCGCAACGTAGATGGAGGCAGCGGAGCAAAGAAAGAGGGATGCAGAATGAAAGCAGATTACACTGGTACGAGTCTTGGATGAGGCATGTCGAAGTCTTCCTAACTTCAACGTATAGCTGGTGGAAGAACCAGAACAAAGATTAGTTAGGCTGAAAGACTATGCACAGCAGTCTCGTAGTGAAATAGAGAAGCTCAAAGAAGAACATGAGGCTCAGATTTCGGAGCTTCAACTCCGCATCACCCCGGAGAGCCCACCAAAGGTCAGGGAGCAATACCGAGCAGACATTTAGGCCTCCGCAGCAAAAATCTCGGATACTGTGAGCAGCGCAGCAAAGCTGCTAGAAGATAGTGTTGAAGCCTGGACCACCCTGCAGGAACATCCAGAAGTCAGATAGCTACAAGAAACCATCAGGCAGCGACAGACAGAGTTGGATATAGTAAAAGCCAAAATTAAGACTCTGCTGCCGATGGAGAAAATGCTCAAGGTAAAGCGAAGCAATGAACTCTAATAGGAAATTGAGTCGTGCAGAGCAAAAGCAACAGAAGTGGAAAATTCTATGCAGCCACTTATCAGTGAAGCTTTCGAGTTGAGTACTACTGTGGACACCCAACTCAAAGTTTTGAAGGAATATGATGCATTTGCGCAGAAAAAGACCAACGAAGCATCAGCCGCAGTATTGTAGGAGTTGGTTGAAAAGGAGCAAGCAGCCGACAAAATCATGCGTGGTCTCAACAAGCAGTTCGCTATCTTCACTGACAAAGTTCATCTACCAGAAGAGCAGTAGAGTGTCTCGGGACGGGCCACTAGTGAGTCTTAGGGGCCTATTGGGGCGTGCACCTTAAAGGTCCCTAATTTTGGTAAATCTGTGGTTTTTGTGGGAGTTTGTAAGCAGAGTTACGACTCAAAATAGTCTTAGGGGTGTCGGGGTTGAGTCAAAGTCCTCTTTTTGTAATAAACCCATGGTTTAAGTCCAGGGTTTAGGGTTCGGGGTGCCCATGGTTTAATCCCATGGTTTTGTAATAAGTGCACTATAAATAAACACTCTTGTAAACAAGTCAGTTTAGGATTTTGATGTAAGATGAATTAATGCGAAGCTAAGGCTATTTTGTAAGAGAAGGTTAAGTCCCAACTGTGTGGGTGGATGACCTCTGCAGCTGTGTGCACAGAGGCCTGCAGCTGTGTGCACGGCTTGAGGACTTGAAGGGATCTGCAGCTGAGTGCGTAGATCAGAATGGTGGTTTTTGTAAAGAGTTGAATAAAACACATTTCTATGGACGTAACCCCTAAACTGGGGGTGAACCACGTTATATCGTGTGTTGTGGTTTTTGTTGTGTTGTTGTTATGTTCTTTATGCATTGATAAATATATATCTGATAAGTAAGATCACTGCTAAATATTAACTTCGCTGGAATTCCCAGTAAAGGGTTAAGCAAGGCATTATTTGTTTATCTAACCGCGAAGCTAAATAAGTAACTATTAAAGTTTTGCATTGTATGATTATAAGTGTTAGAAACTAAAGGTACAGTAATAACCCTCTTTTGCTTGCAGAAACCTAATTCTGCAGCACCCCATAGTTGTTTCAGGTGAGACTGCAACCTATTCGTAGGTTGTTGCTGAAAGGGCCAATACTGTGGGTCTTTTGTTGGTGCAAAGTTAATTGTATAAATCCCGGGTCTGCCCTATAGCCCAACATTTCCCATTTGATCTACGCTTTATTTTTTTGATATCGGAAGTTTAATTCATTATTTTTGCCACCGTTTTGGAGGTGAAACTAGTTTTTCTTCACTGCCCGGTCGAAAGTCTGTTGGAACTTATCATTTTATTTTGGTTTCTCGAAAATCATTCAATCATGCTTCGGAGCCATATTTCCTTTCGAGGCCGCCGTTGCGGAAACTGAATGGTGACTTTTTCTAATGAATATCTTTAACTAACCGATGCTGTGATGTTTTTCGACTTATTTTTCTGTATCGGAAGGTTCTATAACTTTGATCGAGGGTGGTAGTTTGAATGCCTTCCGCCATTGCGGCTCTCGAGTAAACTAAGTATCTACTTTGTAGTCATCCCACCCGCCGATGTTTGGTTTGTTTTCACTGTGGAGTCTGTATTCTTTTAGTATTCCACCATTACGGCTGCGTACTGTGCTAACCTCCCGATGCTATGTCGCCTAGGTCACCGACGAGAAGTTTTCGCCTGATGCCTTAGTGTTTAGTCTTTCGGACACCGATAGGATTATTGGACCTACGGAACTTGTTGTTCATCGGAAGCCCTCTGTTGCGAATGTTCCTTAAACTATTCTCTTGATGTTTTAATCGTTCTAGCTATCGATGAGGTTTTCCCACCTTTTTGTGAGTTTTTAACTTTTCTTTGGGAAGCAGTGGTTTTTGTTTCGTGTTAAGGATTTTGCGACAAAAGCACAGTGTAGGGCCTCATTCTGTTGATTAAGTTTTATTGTTAATATGGTTTAAAAGATACATTCCATTCCTAATTAATGTTAGATTTTGCAAATGGACTTGAAAGATTCCTCAGATTATTGCTGCGAGGAGACATAACTGAAGAATAAAGCTCAGGAGAGTTGACCAAAGAATGACAAGCAAAGCTTTTCTGAAATCAATGGGAGCTAAGAAAGGACAAATAAAAGACGAGGCAAAACTGGTGGCGATAGAAGTCCAGTATTGAAAAGGGCCCGTCAGTTATTAAATTGGCCCTGTTTTATGAAGTACTCATACATCTTAATCCGAAATGTAACACATCATGTGAATCATGAGCACTCATAAGAGAACAAAATTGGGAGACTAAATGGTTTTGGGGCGCCCAAGAGTCATTCGTGGGCAGCCCAATAGTTTGGTTCTTTTTGTATAAATATAGAAGCTCTAGATAAGAACTGGGACTTTTTCCTAGTTAGATTAGAGGACATATTGTAAGAAGAACTATTTCCTTTTGTAATAGAAAATTAAAATTTTCCTGTTGGAGAAAGCTTGGTGGAATGTTCAAATGTTATGCTATGGATTTGTTGAAGAGGAAATTTTTTGTTTTCAGTGTTTTGTCCATTAACTGTGAGATCGTTCTAACTCTTTGAACCTAAGTTCTCATCTGAATGATCTCTGGTTTATTTTATGAAAATTTCCACTATGAGTGATGAATGTTGTTCATAAGCAATTGGCTATCTCGTTGTTTAAATATCTTTAAATGTTCATGTGTTTTGAAGGAAGCATCAACTATATGTGATTTCTTTTTTATAATGCATGCACAAAATACATTTCTCATTAATAAGTAATAATCTTTCTCCCTAGGGATAGGTTAGGTAGTTAGTTTTAATTTCTTGTTGTGTGTGTGATTTATATGCATGAGAGTCTAAGACGAGAGGTAAGAACCTACGCATCACATTGTGAATACTCCTTGCATTCTCTATCAATCTGCATCCTAGATAGGCACTTGCATATCATACTTAAAGTTAAAAAAAATACAAAAAATATACATGATGGACCAGGATGCAACTGATAAAACCTTTTACTTTTGTTACTTGACCTACGATATCCGGACCGCAAACCAGACGGATTCCCTACACCAAACAGTCACGGGCTAGTTGGTAATGTTGACTGGGAAGAATCCCTTGCTATTGTTGCTGATGAATTTTCAGGCCTCAACACTCTCCTATGTATACTTTTATCCTTTTTTGGGCACAGGAGACTACCAATGAAAAAGATCCCCCACCGGAGTCTTCTTCGTGCTTTCAGACTCTCTAAAATTGAAAGCACCATTGATATTTTACTTTCTTGGGCTCGCCAAAAATCCATGATATCGTACCACAATGGTGTCTCTAAACACCACCCCATAGAAAATAGTTTGGTAGCATTCCCACTTCGAGTCGCCTTTGTTCAGAGTACTCTGCAATATGTCTTCCTTGAATCTGATCAGTACCAAAAGTATCTACCTTCCCCAAGTATTTCCCATCTGGAGTGACATTCCCGGTATTACAGCTATGATCCCATTCCCATGAGTCAGTTTCATTCATTGCCTGGTTCACCCTGCCATCATACTCTAAACAAAGGAAGTTTGAGTCTACTACACTCCCCCTTCCCCTGTTCAACTCCTTCCCCCCCCCCCTGCCCCCAATTCATTGGGCCAGTCCACAGATTGTCTCACATATTTTGGTTATCTCCCTCATGCTTCTGGTCAAGGAAACACCATTTTATTAACCAGGGGCAGGTCTCCCTCTATCGACAACAACACACATACTCCAGATGATAAACCTAGAGGTCCCAGTATCTTGGTTTCATTAACCTCATTGATGAGTTCCTTGGACCACTTGAGAGGATTCCTTAGTGCCTCTTGGGATGGTTGTTTCACATGTGCTCGACTCCAACTACATCATCACACCGTTGAGATTTGTAGAGGGTATTGGTCTGCACAGTACTTGGTCAAAGACCCCGGATGTCACCTGACTCTAGCACATTGATGAGTCTATTCGAGGGACCTAAATAGGTTTATGTCCCTTGTGATTTTTGGGTTGCATTGGAGACAGTGTTCAGAATCCCCATCAATGCTTCTATATATATTTATGATTGATGCAACATACTTGTACCACAGAGACTCTGACTCTCCATCAGTGAGTCCATACAGCTATGTACCATTCCAGATCCAGTAGGTTGTCAGTCATGAAGATATATCATTCCATGAGAATGCCGTGGGTTCAATGTATCAATTCTTTAGATCAGTATTATATTCATCCTCTCATTTAGGCAACTACTATGTATCATCAGCTGTACATGATCAGCTCTTGTATTTTAGAGCATAGATCACATTATTCTTTCGACATTATAACGAGCATGGGAATGCCTACCTTGTCCATATACATGTCACACATTATTTGTATCTCACCCATTGATGGGGACCATTTTAATATAAAAACCAAAAGCCACCATGCCCCAGCCTAAGAAGCACCACCTCTCCGCAAAAAATCCTATGATGTTTGTCGGCCATATGATGAGCTCCTGCCCTCACACATCAGGGGGCAATATGTTAACCCAAAAAACCCTTCACTCAGCTCTACATGGCCTACACCACCCAAGGACACCCATGCACGACCCTTAGTTCACCCCATTGGACCCCCACACCCTAAAAAAGGATTAAGAATGAGCAAAAGGGCTTAAAAACCCCATAAAAGAGCCTAAATAGTTCTCCTATGGGCTAAAGCCTCTAAAAAGGGGCTAAAACCCCTCAAAAGGAGCTAAAAACCCCAAAATAAGCTAAATATATGGCATAAGGGGATACAATCACAAAAAAATGAGCTAAAGCCCCAACCAGGGGCTTAAAACCCTAAAAATCCCCAAAAAAGCCACAAAAAAGCTATAAATAGAGGGGTGGGGGTCACTCTCAAAACACTTCTCCCTTGCATACTATTATGTTTCCTAAGTGGATGTCTTGAGACCCTTTGTCTCTCAAGCTACCCACACTCCCTCTCCTCCATCCTTCCATTGAGCCATAGCTCCCCCTTTCAAGAGAGGTGCTTCTCTAAGCTAGGGCATGGTGGCCCATTCCATCAAAAGAAGGTATAACTTGTTGTTTTGTGCTGTTTATTTGGGTTTTTCTAATCCATTGTTTGTTTGTAGGTTTATTGTTTAACATGTTTTTGTAGGTATTTTGGTTTCTAACATGTTCTTGTAGGTTGTAGGAGCTAAACCCTAACCAAGTTTGCAGAGGGGTTTCCATCTCTTCTTTATTTGCCATTTTGCATTCCTGTCATATTTCGTTTCTATTCATTTTCTGCATTCATCATCAAGAACCTATCCTTCCGTCCTATAGGCGGAAGGTAGCCATTCTTGCCCTGTAGCAAGGGAGAAATCCTTGCTACAACTATAATTTCTATTTATCAGCATTCTAATACTTGAATAATGTTTATTGTTCTATTTCATACCTATTTTTTTTATTTAGTTAGCTGAAGTAAATAAATGCAGACAATACATACCACTATTATTCAATAAAATTCATAAACAATGAAGTAAAATCTATTTACTTTTTTCATTCAAATAAAATAATCATTTCATTCACCTAAGCAACCCAGCTGTGCTAGAGTACGACCTGAGTTCAGGTGTGGAAAAACACAGCTTGGAAATTTTAATTCTATTTGTTTCACATTTTCACATAATCATTTCTATTTCCACTATAATCTATAATTTTATTGAATCCAACATTACTTAGCTACTTTTCATTCATAAACCCAAAAATACTAACATGCTTGTAGTACAAAAACTAAGAATTATTTAACTGAAAAGAATAAAATAAAATAGAACCTGTTGGGGTAGTGGTATCAGAGCATGATCTTGGAACCTGATGTGGTCTAATATTTATTAGGACAATAATTCAGGGACCACCATTATATATTGAAACCCAAAAGTGCTTTTGTTGAAGAGGAGAAAAAAATAGAAGAAGAAGACAATTTTTTGCAAACTATGACTAGGCATGAAAAGATAACCTCATATGATGGTGAGGAGATAATAAAAAGCATGGAACCTATATTTGAATACATGAACAATAATATTATGAAAGGATTTGAATTTTTGGTTATCCAAAGTTGAGAAAAATATATTGAATTTAAGAAAACCAAGGGGGAAAATGCACCAGTTTGCTTGAAGGAGCAAAAGGAGGAGACCCATGAACCACCTAGTTCTGAAATAGGTGGAGTAAAAGAAGTAGTACATGATTATGATTGAAATTCACTCCCAAGTGACTCTGAAAAATATGAAGGGACATCACATGAGTATGAAGAATTTTTTATTAAAAATACTGAAGATAATTTTGAGACACATGCTACCTTGGAAATGAAACAAAGAGCATCTACTGTGGATGCTTGAACTATGAAGGAGTACCTGTTGATGGGTGCTCACAACTCTATGTTGGTGACATAGAGATCAGATTTCAAAATTTTTCTGCAAGCCAAAATTCCATTAAACATGAAAATGAAGACCTTGTAGCAGTTGAAGAAGAAACAAGATCAACTTCCCCTTCACCATTTGAGCTTCATGAAGTTAGTCCAAGCAAGAAGGAAGAAGATGAGGAGTTTCATTTACAAGAGCCTCATTTTCTTGAATGGTCCTTAAATATGAATGAAAATAAGATCCAAGAGTCCCTTAGCATACTCCATGACACTCAAGCATTGGTATCAAATTCGTGTTGGAGAGCTACTACCTTGGAGGATCCATACTTCCTTGAAGACATGGAGAAGATCCAAAGAGAAATGTGCAACATCAAAGGTAATTTCATGTCTTTGAGTTTTGATAGAAAAAAATTCATTGAGCTTATTGAATGGTTACATGAATCCTACTTGAAGAATAATGAAGTTATTGATAAGCTCACAATTCAAAATGATCAACTTCTTGAAAAGTTGCAAGACACTTGTTTTCCCCCCGATGTTTCAAATTTTCATAAGGTATATTGCTTGGAGGATTCTCATGACATGATGGATCATTAGAAACATGAAGAATTGCAGGATCTTGATGTGCTTGAGGATTATAGTAATGAGATCCAATCACTTGTTGTGGTGGAAGAGGAACTTGAGTTGCCTCTTGAAAATGGTTACGCAATTTTTGAAGAAGTGCATAATTTCAACACCTTGGAACCAACCCATGAGGAAAGTTCTGAATTTTATAGGGAGGTGAATAATCCTACCCCTATGGATACTTCACATTATGACAAATTTTCACTTACTGATCATTTGGGTGAGTTGGTTCTTTCTCCTACATCCTAATTCTAAATTTTGCAGCAGTCATCCTAATGAAGTATGGGTGAAAGGTTTCTTTTTGATGGTACCACATGAAGAGAATGAAAATTATATTTCTCCTTTTGATGATGGAATTATTAGAGAACCATATTATTTACATTTTCAGCAGCATCATTGTTTACATTATGATTATACACATATACATGGGTGCACCTATGATGTTCATTTGAGTCACTTGAAGAATCATGGTTTTTCTTTCTCAACCATTTGGTTCATTTGATGTTGGAGGAACTTCATCCAACACTTGGGTGAAGAGGGATATGATTGAGTAACATTATTATTGGAAGCAACCCCCTCTGTTATTTCATGATGATATACATATTCATGGGCGTATTGATGAGACTTATTTGAGACACTTGAAGTCTTCATGTTTTATTTGCTCCTTATTTGGTTCATGTTTTGGTGGAGGTTCTTCATTCACTTCTTGGATGAAAGAGAAAATGGCTGATTATTATTTTGATGCGTATTACATTCTTTAGGAGCATAATTATAGGATAGGGGATCCTCACCTATGTCATTGGAGCATATTTGATTGGTCACTTAAAGCATGTATGCACTTGGCAAATGGTAGTCTATTCACTGGGAGGTATAAGCACTTTCATGATTTCTTGGTGAGGCACCTCCCTGATGTACATTTTAAGAGTTCTTACTTGTGATCTTCACTTATGGTAGCTGGATGTCCTAACCGGTAATACCTTCAGTGGCTCCATTCGAAGACATGATAGACCTGTTTGGGGTCAAAGGTAAGTGTTCAATAACTTAACTACCAGTGCCCAGATTAGGTAGCCCAGTGCCCACACTTGGAATTTGCCCACATGCTTTTTTATGTATCGAACAACGCCGGTGCGTTGGTTATGGGGAAAAGTTTTAGTTAAGTTCCTCTTGTGGGGTTTAGAGATCCAATGTTGTTTCTAGGTATTCCAATCTAAGATCGGTCAGAGCATACTCCGGCAAGGAGGAAAGGGGGTTAATTAATTAAAGGGGTGTGAGTTGCTAATTTTATTAAGTTAATTAATTAAAACTCTTCGACAGAGAGCACACTTGACCTCGTCTTATGACCATGGTTCAAGAGACTCAGCTAATCTATATGAAGCTAATGCAGGGATTATGCAAATATAAAATGTTGTCCGATAGAGAGTTCTCTTGAATTGTGTTTTTGTAAGTTCAAGAGTCTTACTTATGGTTTATTAATTGATTAAGCAAGCACACGATGATATTAGTTGCTTAGACTCTCTAACAGAGAGCACTCTTAACCAACCTTATGGTGAGATTCAAGAAATTTAAGTAGTTGATTAATCTTAGAAAGATAAATAATTAAACCGAGTAATCAACTTAGAAGTGATGAATTAACAACTAATGATCTAAGCATGAGATATAATGAAATGATGAAAACTACCACTAATCAAAGCATACATGCCACACAAGCCTCCCCAAATGGGGGAGGAAGAGAGTGGGGACTTAAAAACCCCACTCAATCAAAGATCTTTTATTAAACTTTATACAATGTGTATTAAGTAACTTGATCCTTGAAAGGACTTTTCAAATAAACGTAAAATAACTCTACAAATATTGTAACCTGTAAAAATGAGAGTGCCTTGTATTTTTACTTTTGAGATCTTTTATTAAACTTTGAAAAGGGAAACGGGAAGAAGTTTGAAGAGAGTAAAAAGAACAAAGGAAAGAGGGCTGAAACAAAAGAAGATGAGAGAAGGAAGGAAAACAAACTAAGCAAGAATCAAAACCAAAGAAAGGGGAGAAAGCTAGGGCACAATAGGGCTGTCCAAAAAGAGAAAAATGGAGTAGTAAAAAGAGTAAAACGGGGCAGCGACGAAGAAAATATAAGAAAGGGAAAAACCAAGCAAGGAGGAAAAGGCTAGCAAGCAATAAAAACAAGGGGATCAAGGAGAAAAGAGAGAACTAGAAGAGGGAAGTTCAGTAACCAAGAAATTATTTGAAATTATGGATGGAACCCAAGAGAGAGAGCTAGACTCCCATCTTTCTTTTTGTATTTTGAAGAAGAATATCTTTGTAGGTCCTGCAATGAAAGTGTTAGATTAAAAAGGTTGCTTGAAACCCGAGATAGAAGAAGTTGAGCTCACACCCTTCTTCAACCTGTGAAGCCTAAAAACACACTACAACTCAACACAAAACGTGAGATCAAAATGCATGCTAGTATGCTAAGAAAATTGAATCATGATCAACATTACGTATATACTGATTACTCATGTCCATCAAAATACTAATCTACTTCGCATAAACAATCAAGTTGAACTACAAATGATTGTTCTACTATGCCAACAATGGCCCTCTTGAGCTAACAAATAAACAATTTAATCTCACATAAGCATTAAAGAAAATAGCGTTTAGAGACAATATCACCTCAACCAATTGCAAAAGACTACCACATCCAAGAGCTCATGGACCTCCAAAGTCTGATCTTTATTAACAAATTAAAGCAAATGCTTGATACAATTTTCTCATAGAAACTCTGCTACAAAATTCCATCCTAATAGAGCTCAAAGAACCTCTATTTATACAAAGAGAGAAGGCTAAAACTCTAAAACCAAACTAAGAGTAACATCGAAGTAATTGAATGAGCTCGACATGATCATTTGGAGTTGAACTGAGCTGCAACTGAGTTGTAACTAAGTGCTGGAGTAATGAGGGGGGGTGAGGTGGCTCATCCTCCCTTGTAATGATCACCCAACCAATAGATAACCCACACTTCAACCAAAAACGGATTTGACCAAAGAGGGCAAATTTCTGACTGATAGTTCAACTTCTACACTCCGATACTTGATCTGAAACTGACTGATATTGATTGGAATCATCATAAATGCTCCGTGCCATGTCATTTATCCTTTTATTTTATTCAATTTGGTTTATTTTGGAGAGTTTTTATTTTCTCCAAAATATTCATTTTTAATATTTTAATTAATAATTTCTCCGTAAATGACTTTTTGAGAAATTATTAATTACGAGGCTGAATGAACTTCTGAAACTTGGTGCTAGCTGGCTAGTTGATTATGAATGATTTTTGGCTTAAGGTTAGAGTATTAAATCACTACAAACAGAACCCAGATTGCTGGCTTATTACAAATTGAATTTTTCCATTTAAATTATGGAAAAATTTAATTAAAAACTTAGGAAAAAATAAAAATTTTGACGCGTTTGGTAAAAAAATTTCTAATTTTTTTTTAGGGTCCTAGTGACTTAGGACATGACCATCCTCTATTCTAACAATTCCTAGTAGGTTTATAAACACTTAGTTGGGCTCTAATAACCCCCTAAGGCCTAGAATTCAAAATCGGGCATTCCAACTTTGAAGGAAGCGGGAAAAAACCTCGTCAATTATACTCGGCTATAGGCAAAGCATCATTGTCAAGGGAAAAAAAATCCCTGGAATACCTTATTTGAGATTCTACATCTCAGGAAACCGAACCACTCAAAAATAACCTACTAGCACATTTTATTACAAACCCCGCAGGGCCATGGTCAAAACTATTCAAATGAAAAACTAGCTAGCCAATATTTGCTAGACATGAAGACGGATCAACTGATACACTGAAATCAAACATTGAACATGTATGTCAACCGGAGGCTCCTCAGGTAACCCAACTATGGTACAAAAATTTGGATAACAAAATGCATACAAGAAAATGGAATGCAAGAATTCTCTTTCCAAATGGTAAGGGTTGGAGAGCACTCTTAATTGTTGGAGTGCAATGCAAGCAATGGGACCCTGGGATAGTCTTTAGTCACATTGATTTCAAATTTTTTGGGAAACAATAAGTATGGGAGATGGATTCCCCACTTAATAAGGTGATTTTAATCAGATTAGTACAACATAAAGCATGGTGGTTCCTCTCTGAAATCTTCATGAAATCTCAAAGACTCAAGGTGTGCAGCTCAGTGACAACTTCAAAGAATCATACAGAAAGCAGGTTCTTCAACAACCATGTTTGAAATTGCTTGAGGACAAGCAATATTGGGAAGGGAGTATTTGTAATGTCCCAAATTTTACATTGGGTCACAATAGCCAAATCACATTTTCCATATTCATGAAATTTGCCAAAGGGATGCTAAAAGTCAAATAATTGCCAAGGTGGAAAATCACTAGTTTCCTAGCTTGGGGGTGGAAGCTTTGAGATTTAGAACAAGGGGGATAATAAATGATGTTTAAACATTAGAAGAGGATAAATATTTAATAATGTAGCTTATTAAATAAATACAAGATAAAAATGAAATGGCTATGGAGAATGGAGACACGTGGAGACTATGGGGCCCACTCAAGCTAGAATTCCTATGTTAAATGACATCCTCCTCTTGTAATTTTGAATCTATGGGAAGCCTAATGTTTTGGTATGGATTATGAGGTTAATATAATTGTCTATATACTTCATAGGTATAATTTTGGATGAACTATAACTTAAATGGGAGAGGAAGATCCAAATGGGAGTTTCATGGACACTTGGCTAGATTCCCCTTACATTTATGACATCTATGACACCAATGATGGAGATTCTATGATAGTTATGACACAAGTCAGATATGAAGGCTGACATACTAACATACTGACATGTCAGGACTGAATAGAGCATCTTATAGGTCAAATTTGGGAGTTGGAGAAGGCCAAGAGGCTCCTACTCAAATTTGGGAGAAGAGGGAAGGTGAAGAGAGAGGCCACATGGCATAGCATGAGCAACCACACCAATTACACTTGGATTTGGTTTATGGATGGATTTGGAACCTTAGAATATTAATAATGTTTATAAAATACAGGTATCAGCCATGAGAATAAGCTTTTTCTCATTTGTGAATTGTGAGAGCTAGTGGATGACTAGTTTTCTTGCATAAGCCAATTTCGAGGGTGAAATATTCCCATCCTAGTTGGTGTTTGGAAAGGCCACTCAGGTATTTCATGGAGCTTTAATGGAGTCTTATTTTCAGGTTTCAGCTACAGAAAAGCATGTGGATTCTTCTATTATAGCACTCTCTCTCAAATATTTCCAGTTTTCACACCATATTCATTCCTGTTACCACCTAAGTTGTACTTAGTGGTTTTTTTTTATCAAGTGAGCCTGGTGAACCGGACAGGGTTAACTTGTTCGGACTTCAGAAGACCTTTGGAATTACTTCTGGGAAGTGCTTGTTGTACTATATCACATGTTCATACCCCATGGGGGAATTGTAATAAATGTTCTAGCATGATAGTGTCTGTAAAATACTCAGTCTCTTAGACTTTATTTGTCAATCCGATCAGCCCAGGGTGTTTTTTCCTTTGGTTATTATTGGTTGTTGAATAAACGACTGATAATTTCTGAGTTTTTCACTCCATACCTCCAAAGTTGGGGTGGTTGGCTTGGCATTTAGGCCTATTGAGGTTAGTAGAGTCTATGTGTCAATGTATAAACATGCTAGACATCATGGTCAAGTCATATGAACATGTCTAAGTCCCCCTAGGTTTTTTTCATTTTTTCAATTTTTTAGTTTTTTCAGTGTTTTTTATTAAAAATTTAAATTTTCCAAAACTTAGGCTATTTTTTAATAGTTTAATTGGAAAAATTGATTTTGTAATAAAAGTGGGCCAAATAATCAGTTTCTTTCATGTAGGTGCTCGTTTTCAAGCTAAGAGCACCATGTAAACCCATGGACCCACTGTTTCCTAGTTTTGAGTGATTTTCCATCACTCAGGTTAGAAAGCCCCAAAAATCAATTATTGATTATTTTAATTAATAAATTGATGAATAATGGAGCAAATCCAAAATCATAGATCAGTGGATTCTCAACCGATTTGATTGAAATCAGTCAGATCTGAAAAGATTGACTGGATCTGACAAATCCTTGACTGAAGGAGGTGATCAAATCAGATCCAAAGTTGATCTTCAGCATCCTTTATGGGGAATTTCACCCTCCCTCTCTCCTCAACATGTTTTGGCTCATCTAGATGAGTTTTGGTGGATGCTTCAGTCAACAGGTTGAGGTGTCAGTCAGATCAGCTCTCCGATTGACAATTGCACTTAGTGAGACTCATATCTGGCTTAGTTAGACATAGATTAGGCATTCATGGACTCTCCATCAGCATATTTGGTCTATCTCCTTGGTATTTGCGCCCCCTTGGGTTGGATCTCCTAGTTTTTGTATATATCCAAGAACAGAAGCCTCTTCCAAGCTAGTTAGAACTGAGATTGAGGTGTTGTTGCTCTTGTACTATATTGTTTTTTCATTCTGGAATAAAGAAGCTTTGGAGGCAAGATCTATGGTGTAATGCTCTTCATGTGTGGATGTTGATTGTCAAATGCTTATGAGGTATAATTTGCTTTTTTTTTATCATTGCTTTTGTAGTTAATTGTTGTCCTTGAAGGAGAGAGATCCCTCCTATTAGGGTAAGAGTTTATTCTAGTTTGATTTATGCTCTTACTGCTGCTTGTTCCAGATCTATTGGATTTGTATGTATTTTAAGTTTAATTGCATGCTTTCCAATTATCTCTTCCAGCAGCACCTATGTTTTAACCATCTGTTTGTGCAAGGATTTCTAAGTTGCAGGTGATCTCAGTGGTAGAATAGGTTGAGCTGGTTTGCATCTTCCTCATCTTCAGTATCTTCTGAATGACATAGTCCCTCAATGTTCCACCAAAGCAGAATCCAAAGCCCAACATTCCCAGGCTTCAAACACTCTTTCTCTCTCTTCCTCCTTCAAAATCTTAATTTCTCTTCAAATTGGTTACTTTTAAAGATTCTTATTGCTTAGATCTATCTCATTAAAAAAATTACATATAGATATAGTTAGTAATTTCCCTTCCTAAGTTTAGATCTCAATTTCGTTTTGCATATAAAGTTACATTTTAAGAGATCTAGCTAAAATTACCCTATTTTTTGCAAGCATTTTAATGAAAATTTGTAGCTTGCTTTTAAGGTAGTTTCCTTTGCTGTACGTTAAAATTTCATATTCTTCAATAAAAATGCACATATTATTGGCTTCCCAAAAGTCAATCCAAGATCCCAAGGAAAGCCTGCTTTCCTTGGTTCATTTTTTACCTTATTAACTAGTTTTGACTTACCTTTTTTTGGTTGAAGGTAAGCTGACCCAAAGGTACTTTCAGAGTGATTTTGGGCATATTTTAGTCTAATATGCTTGCTGGTTTTTAGCAGTTTTGACAGAAAATAAAGGAATATTCCGCTCAAAAGTGGCCTGGGGAGCTTTCAAATCCCCCCAGGGGTCTCCCATTTGACTAAAAACTTTAATTTTTGCACTTTGTAAGCTCTTGATTTCACTCCGTATAAGGATCAAGAGGAATTATATCAGTTCTCTGATATTGTAACCATTTTTAATAAAAATTATTTTTGAATAGGCTCTTTCGAGCCCATTCCCCATCCCCCCTGGGGGGATTTGCGTCGGTGTCCCTTTTGTTGATTTTTTCTCATTTCTGTTCAAAATAGCATTGATCTAATCTACAGGGTAGTATAATTTATTTAATTACCAATTTCATATTCCATATTTTATATTTCAAATTAATCATAATACTTACCCCACGACTTCCTGATTGACCCGAAAGGGGAAAGAGATTCGTGGTAGGACTAATTAGGAAACTGTAATTGTGTATATGTTTTCTTTTCTATCATTCATTTTTCAGCTATTATAAAATTAACCCCTCCTTGATTCCCCTATTGAGATCCACTTGGATCGAAAGAGGTTCCTGGAGGGTTTTCTTTTAAACAAGAACACCCTGTTTAAAATTTACTAAAAATTAACAAGACTTCAATGTGTATGCTCTGCACTTGGCTGTGGTTCATCCGATCAGTCAAGCTATATCAAAATCACTTGAGTGACTAGTATAATTAGGACTCACTCTCCTAAATTGACAAACCAACAGGTGAAAATCCAACACCTAGATCGAACCATCACGGTGGCAAAATACCCAAAGGAAGCGGGAACTTCTAAAAAGTGACCTCGGGGCGCCGATCTCTGTCACACCCTAACGGGTGCGTTATGAACAATAGCCCCAGAGACTCCATTTCATCCCACATATTCCTTGCGAGTAGCTGTGAAGGTTTAGTTTTGGACATACTCCAAGTACTCTAGGGTATATCTAGAGTCCCCCCTTTTCCTAATTTTAATCAACTCACACTTCAATTTTAACTTTAAAAATACCAAGAGGCAATCCCAAAACACTCACTCCAAGCATGCGCAAGTACATTGTTTCTATTTTTTGACTCCATTCTAAGGCACTGGTTATTTTCTTGTTTTATATATATATTGTGTCTCAGCATTGTGCTTTTGTGTGTTAATATTTTGTATCTTTCCATCTTTGATCATCTATAGTTAAATTGCAAACTCCTAAGTAAATCAATCAATTTAACATCACAACACTAAGTAATTATCCTTAGTAACTTAATAGGGTCTACCCCCCTTGGCTCCATTAGCAGTTGAGCCTAAACGGAGGAGTCAAGAACAAGGTGACAGCCTTGACTCGAGACTTTCCCCTAAGGACACACTGAGTGGCTTGAATATTTCTGCCACGTGACCCAAGTGTGTGAAAGGCGTCAACACTTTTTGGTGCCATTGCCGGAAATAAATCTTTTTATTCCCGAGTATGACTTTTGTTTTCTTCCTTTTTGTTTTTGCTTTGTTTGATGAATGCTTAGAGTAGATCTTTAATTTTCATCTGGTGACTCCACTGACTTTTTTTTCCAGTTTTATTTTTACAAAGAAAAGCAAAAAATAATTTTTGTGAAAATATTTATAAATGCTTATTTTTCTTTTTCACATGGCGACTCCATTGAAGGGATAAAACCCTGTTATCTCATAAACTTGTGAAGTTTTGTTGTGTGTAGATGAGCCCATGCGACATGCTAAAACCTTTAAAGCTCATCACTTGACAGCTCCACCTTTTCGGTACAAGGTTTAATCGTTATATCAAATGGATACTATTTTGGATGAATTAAAGGAGAAATATGGTGCCCAGTTAAACTTAATGTTTCAACCTATCGATTTCTCAAACATCCCGGGTTTTCCTAACTATAGTGATGGTTTGGGGGATGCATATAACTGGCTTCCAACATTTCATGGAGATTATGGTGACTCAGCCATCTGGCATGTCAAATCTTTCCTTCAGTTGATTGCTGACTTAAATATTCTTCATGAAGACAATATGATGGAAATGTTTGCTGGCACTTTTCAGGGTGAGGCCTATTGTTGGTTCTATCAGGGCCTTCCTAATAAATGTATAAATTCTTTTCCAAGCTTCCTTTGGATGTTTTTAGAGCAGTGGCATGATGGTAGGGGTAGTATGAATGGTTTGAAAAAGTTCCTTGAAAAGATCTGTACATTCTACCTATCTGGGACAGAGTATCACATGGAAACATATGATGGACCTTTTGCCATGATACAAAGTATTGAAGACTTGGAATAACTTCTTGAACATTTAAGTGAAGAGGAGGTTCATGATACTTCGGTCAAAAGGAATTCAAGTAGTTATTTAAGAAAGGAAGCAATTAAGCATCTTTTGAAATAATATGAGGTATCTCCCAATACACAGCAAGATTTTGAGGAAGGGAAAATCCAAGATGATCATATTGAAGAGCTTCAGGAGGAGCCCATGATGGAACACATTGTTGAAGACTCTCCTCATGTCACCATAGCTGAAGACATTGAATATTTGGTGTATTCTCAAGTGTGTTGCAATGCTGATACCTTTCCAGAAAGCCCTCTAGAGAAATCCACTGAGCAACACATACCAAGTGATCCCATTGAATATGTCCAAAAAATTTCCTTGATTGAAGATAATATTGAAGATCCTCTTCATGATATCATAACAGAAGCCTATAAAAAAACCTATGATAATATCACTACAGTGTGTGGTGACACTAGACCTTGTTCTCCTCATGTTGATGAAGATTTGGAAATTGTATTGCCTTGTAACATTTTATCTGAAGAAGATTGTTATGAATACAAGGAATACATGGATAGGCAGGAGCATGATGCCATGGATGAAGAGTCCCCCACATATGACATGGATGGGAGTGATGACTATTGGAATTTCATAGATAATCCAACTTGTAAAAATCTTATGGAGAATCCCATCCATGATATGTCCAACAATGGGAGTGTCTATTCAAAAATTTGTGGAAGTCCAATCTATGATACATCCATAGAGGGAGGCACAGATTTGGATGCCTGGGAAAACCTTAGTATGGAAGAGGAGCATTCAGAATTTTCACGTGATCATTCAAAATCATACCATGTAGAGCCGCACAAGGGTATCAGTAATGAAGACATTGAGAAACAGTATTGTGAAAAGTCAGATGTAATGCAGTCAGTGGAATATCAGTGTCAGCCATCTTTTTCACATATAGAGGTTCCTTATGATTTGGAGCTACTTGGGGCTTGTGCAACAAGTTATCATTTGATAAGCCCCGATGATCAGTATGATGATGTAGTCAGTCTACCTCATCGTTCTGATTGGTATATCAGTCCTATCCAGTCATGGATAGAAGCAGCCTACATGAACACATACAAGTTTGGGAAGAATTTTTATGACATTGTCCATGCCTATGATCTCCCATCCATCCCGCCCATCCCGAATTATCAAATAGGTTTGCATGTTTTGAATAAGGTATCCTTACTTTGGCTGGTAACCAAAGACAAGGAATTTTTTTTTATGTTAATAAAATGCTTAGGTGGTTACATTGGATTTCTGATTACACTTAACCCTTTTTATATCATGCTTAGAGTAGGAAAATAAGCTCCTTGAAAAAGAGCGTTTACTTTCTGCATTTCTACTTAGCTATAATAAAACTTTGCTTCTTTTAGTCAGTTACATTTATGTTGTGAAAAATAAATCAGCTTAATGGTTCATTTGGTTTTCTATAAAACTTGTGCTACTGAGGTTTTTCTTGTCAAGTTGAGATGTATTTACAGGGTATATAAACTAGAAACTCGGGTGTTCTCGTATCCTCTCCTTTCCTTAAAGACCAGATCGAGCACATGTCCCACAGTTGGAGCTAGAATGTTACCACCTAAGTTGTACTTAGTGGTTTTTTTTTATCAAGTGAGCCTGGTGAACCGGACAGGGTTAACTTGTTTGGACTTCAGAAGACCTTTGGAAGTACTTCTGGGAAGTGCTTGTTGTACTATATTACATGTTCATACCCCATGGGGGAATTGTAATAAATGTTCTAGCATGATAGTGTCTGTAAAATACCCGGTCTCTTAAACTTTATTTTTCAATCCAATCAGCCCAGGGTGTTTTTTCCCTCAGTTATTATTGTTTGTTGAATAAACGACTCATAATTTCTGAGTTTTTCACTCCATACCTCCAAAGTTGGGGTGGTCGGCTTGGAATTTAGGCCTATTGAGGTTATTAGAGTCTATGTATCAATGTATAAACATGCTATACATCATGGTCAAGTCATATGAACATGTCTAAGTCCCCCTAGGTTTTTTTCATTTTTTCAATTTTCTAGTTTTTTCAGTGTTTTTTATTAGAAATTTAATTTTTCCAAAACTTAGGCTATTTTTTAATAGTTTAATTGGAAAAATTGATTTTGTAATAAAAGTGGGCCAAATAATTAGTTTCAGTCATGTAGGGGCTCTTTTTCAAGATAAGAGCACCATGTAAACCAATGGACCCACTATTTCCTATTTTTGAGTGATTTTCCATCACTCAGGTCAGAAATCCCCAAAAATCAATTATTGATTATTTTAATTAATAAATTGATGAATAATGGAGCAAATCCAAAATCATAGATCAGTGGATTCTCAGCCAATTTGATTGAAATCAGTCAGATCTAAACCATATTGACTGGATCTGACAAATCCTTGACTAAAGGAGGTGATCAAATCAGATCCAAAGTTGATCTTCAGCATCCTTTATGGGGAATTTCACACTCCCTCTCTCCTCAACACGTTTTGGCTCATCTGGATGAGTTTTGGTGGATGCTTCAGTCAACAGGTTGAGGTGTCAGTCAGATCAACTCTTCGATTAACAATTGCACTCAGTGAGATTCAGATCTGGCTCAGTTAGACATAGATTATGCATTGATGGACTCTCCATCAGCATATTTGGTCTATCTCCTTGGGATTTGCGCCCCCTTGGGATGGATCTCCTGGTTTTTGTATATATCCAAGCACAGTAACCTCTTCCAAGCTAGTTAGAACTGGGATTGAGGTGTTGTTGCTCTTGTACTGTATTGTTTTTTCATTATGGAATAAAGAAGCTTTGGAGGCAATATCTATGGTCTAATTCTCTTCATGTGTGGATTTTGATTGTCAAATGCTTATGAGGTATAATTCATTTTTTTTTTATCATTGCTTTGCTGGTTAATTGTTGGCCTTGAAGGAGAGAGCTCCCTCATGTTAGGGTAAGAGTTTATTCTAGTTTTATTTATGCTCTTACTACTGCTTGTTCCAGATCTATTGGATTTGTATGTATTTTAAGTTTAATTGCATGCTTTCCAATTATCTCTTCCAGCAGCACCTATGTTTTAACCATCTGTTTGTGCAAGGATTTCTAAGTTGCAGGTGATCTCAGTGGTAGAAGAGGTTGAGCTGGTTTGCATATTCCTCATATTTAGTATCTTCTGAATGACATAGTCCTTTGGTGTTCCACCAAAGCAGAATCCAAAGCCCAACATTCCCAGGCTTCAAACACTCTTTCTCTCTCTTCCTCCTTCAAAATCTTAATTTCTCTTCAAATTGGTTACTTTTAAAGAGTCTTATTGCTTAGATCTGTCTCATTAAGAAAATTACATAGATATCTAGTTAGTAAGGTCCCTTCCTAAGTCTAGATCTCAGTTTCGTTTTGCATATAAAGTTACATTTTAAGAGATCTAGCTGAAATTACCCTATTTATTGCAAGCATTTTAATGAAAATTTGTAGCTTGCTTTTAAGGTAGTTTCCTTTGTTGTAAGTTAAAATTTGATATTCTGCAATAAAATTGCACATATTATTGGCTTTCCAAAAGGAAATCCAATATCCCAAGGAAATCCTGCTTTCCTTGGTTCCTTTTTTACCTTATTAACTAGTTTTGACTTACCTTTTTTTCGTTAAAGGTAAGCTGACCCAAAGGTACTTTTAGAGTGATTTTGGGCATATTTTAGTCTAATATGCTTGCTATTTTTTAGCAGGTTTTACAGAAAATAAAGTAAGATGCTGCTCGAAAGTGGCCTCAGGAGCGTTCAAATCCCCCAAGGGTCTCCCATTTGACTAAAACCTTTAATTTTCGCACTTTGTAAGATCTTGATTTCACTCCGTATAAGGATCAAGAGGAATTATATCATTTCTCTGATATTGTAACCACTATTAATAAAAATAATTTTTGAATATGCTCTTTCGAGCCCATTCCCCATCCCCCTTGGGGGGATTTGCGTCGGTGTCCCTTTTGTTTCTTTTTGCTCATTTCTGTTCAAACTAGGATTGATCTAATCTGCAGGGTAGTATAATTTATTTAATTACCAATTTCATATTCCATATTTTATATTTCAAAGTAATCATAATACTTACCCCACGACTTCCCGATTGAGCCGAAAGGGGAAAGAGATTCGTGGTAGGACTAATTAGAAAACTAGAATTGTGTATCTATTTTCTTTTCTACCATTTGTTTTTCAGCTATTATAAAATTAATCCCTCCTCAATTCCCCGATTGATATCCACTTGGATCGAATTAGGTTCATGGAGGGTTTTCTTTTAAACAAGAACACCCCATTTAAAATTTACTAAAAATTAACAACACTCTGGTGTGTATGCTCTGCACTTGGCTGCAATTCATCCGATCAGTCAAGATGTATCAAAAGCACTTGAGTGACTAGTATAATTAGGACTCACTCTCCTAAATTGACAAACCAACAGGTGAAAATACAACACCTAGATTGAACCATCATGGTGGAAAAATACCCAAAGGAAGCGGGAACTTCTGAAAAGTGACCTCGGGGCGCCGATCTCTGTCACACCCTAACGGGTGCATTATGAACAATAGCCCTAGAGACTCCATTTCAGCCCACATATTCCTTGCGGGTATCCATGAAGGTTTAGTTTTGAACATACTCCAAGTACTCTAGGGTATTTCTGGAGTCCCCCCTTTGCCTAATTTTAATCAACTCACACCTCAATTTTAACTTAAAACATACCAAGAGGCAATCGCAAAACACTCACTCCAAGCCCGCGCAAGTACATTGTTTCTATTTTTTGACTCCATTCTAAGGAACTGGTTATTTTATTGTTTTATATATATATATTGTGTCTCAACATTGTGCTTTCATGTGTTCATCTTTTGTATCTTTCCATCTTTGATCATCTATAGTTAAATTGCAAACTCCTAAGTAAATCAATCAGTTTAACATCACAACACTAAGTAATTATCCTTAGTAACTTAATAGGGTCTACCTCCCTTGGCTTCGTTAGGAGTTGAGCCTAAATGGAGGAGTCAAGAACAAGGTGATATCCTTGACTTGAGACTTTCCCCCAAGGACACACTGAGTGGCTTGAATATTTCTGCCACGTGACCCAGGTGTGTGAAAGGCGGCAACAATGCCAATGGAGTGATTGCGCTTTGCGTGAGATATTGATCTCTTTGGGGAAGATTATAATGGCAATTATATTATTTTATGATTTATATGCTTTGTATTTAATGTTCAAAATACTCTCAGGTTGAAATACCCAAAACAATTCATGTAAAAATGTTGAACAATGAAGAAATAGTGTCATTTCCCCACTATCTTGTTGTGAACCATTGTAATGCTGATGATTTAAAATTGGGAGAGCCTTTAATTGTCCATTTATGATTTTAATCAGTTCAATATGATATTTTATTCATTCGCATAAATTTTCAAGTCGAAATTCCTAAGAGTTGTATGTCAAAATGACTTTTAATGAGCAAACAATGACCATTTCCACTCCATTTTGATATATGCCATGGTAATACTTATTATTTAAAATGGAGGAATGTATATATGATAAATGTATGATGTATATACTGTAATTAATGTGTATTCCAAGTCTCATGTTCATTAATTAAGCATTGGAATCCATTTTACTCATTTTTATTGCATTGGGATAATATTTGGTGCATTTTCCCCAAGGGTCAAAATTGTGACTTGGGAGTTGTTTTGGAAAGAGTCATAATAGCTTGTAGGAATTTAACCATGATGCATATGAGACTTTGAAAAGTTCCCTTACACATACTCAGCCTCTATTCATAAAATCAAGTGATTTTGGGATCATTTGTGAAGCCATTTCCAGAAATTACCCAAGGGGAATTGGAGCCCCAATTTGCTAGTAAAGACTCCTACTTTGAACAAAACATTAAACAAGTTAGAAGAAGTGATTGGGAGGTCAAAAAAATACATGAGCATGATATTTAATTTATATTATAATTATTGTACCTTCAGAGAAAATTTGGAATAATTTGGGTCAATTTGGAGGTCTAGACACCAAAACTAGTCAAGAGCCAAAATTGTGAAAAAATTGGAAAATTGGGCATTTTAAAAAAATTCCAAAAAGGGGAAATTACACAACCTGCTCCACAGGAACAAACACCTATGCATGTTCCTCCAATCCAACAAGTAGAACCTATTCCTTAGGATAACATTGAGATTCATGAGATACATAGTGACTTGGAGGAGGAAAATACTACTTCCACCTACCCCATTAATGTTTATACTTCCATGAATTCATCCATTTCCACTACCAAGTTATCTGGGAGTATTTTTGATTCATCATTTCCCCAACTTTATTTCTCCAAGATCAATTTATCTTGAGTTATTTTAGCTACCACCAGCACTCCCTCACTGCTAATTGATGTACCTCGATCTACCTTTCCCCTTACTTCACCTATTCCTTTTTTCGACCTCCTCACCACCTCACTTTACCCCAACATCCCCACATTATGACTTTCCCCAACTAGACATTCCTCCCATTTCTACAATTTCTTCCCATGAAATTGCTACATATATCTCCACCTCTATCCCTTAATCCCTTGTTCCTTCTATTCCTACACCCCCTATTATTATTTCACGCATTTGTGTAGAAGACCCTGTTTCTCAATCCCAACCTGAGCCTTTCGACACTGTTCAAGAAGGAACCATCTCAACTACAGAGGAGATGGAATATTTCGGTGAGGATGTAGAGTTGTCTCTTGGGAAGTATTTTTGGATTAGGAAAGAGAAATATGTGGTTAATAAAGGAGCCAAGAGGACAAAGTAAGGCTATGTTAAGCAAGTGGAAACCCTTAACCAGATTGTTTGGAAAAGGGACTCCTACGACACCAAACATGAAGCCTCAGATAGATCAGTCGATGTGGGAGATTTTGCAGGGGAAATTTTTGATTATGTATCCGAACTAAATAAATAATTTTAGGACAAGTAACAAGAGCTACAAAGCACCAAATAAGACCTAGATCATACTGATTGACACCACAGGAAGGATATGCAACTTCTAAAAAAGGAATATGAAGAGAAGTTAGGTTATATCCAAAAGAAGAATGATTATCTAAAGCAAAAACTTGAGAAGGATGATCTCTTGGCTGACCAGGAGGAAAACACAATTTCCATGTTTGAACAATAGCTCAAAGACCTGCATCTTGCATCCTCTATCTCTTCTTTCTCTAAATTTACAGAAGAGAAGTTTAAACAATTAGCTTGCAGAGTACAAGATCAATTTTATCAAGGCATGGTTAATTTGTACAAAGAATTCAATCAAATGAAAGAGTTGTATAACTCATTTGAGCTTTAGTCGGATGTACTCAATGATCATCACAAAAGAAGACAGGAAACTTCCAATTCTTATGATCTCATTATAGACTAGCATAAGTATATTAAAGAAAAGACCAGAAGATCTACCAATACTGGATAAGCTTAATCTTAAGAAGATTGAGGTGGCCATTGAAGCATGGGAAAACACTTGTGATCTAATGGAATCCCATCAAAGATGGACAAATGGATTGCAAAAGGAGGTGGTTTTTCGTAGTAACATTAGTCAGGTATTTGGATAAGTTGTTCTTAGATCATATGAATGAGGCTATGCTTCTGAAATTGAAACTAGAAAAGATTGAGAGGGATTTTTCTAAGGAAAAGGAGCATATCATGAAGTTGACTCAACTTACTCAGGAGGAGATAAAGCACTGTATTAAGACACCTCTTTCTTAGATAACGAGGAATGATCTCTTCCTTAAAGAATGGGAAAATATCAGAAAAAGGGATATCACATATTTGATATGAAAAGCTCAATTGCATTTGGAAAATGCTCAGTTTTCGGATATCCAAGATTTTATGGATGCTTATGCCAAGTGGTGCTTTTCCCTTGGAAAACCATGAAAAAAATATCTTGTAATCCCATTTCTTGGGAAATTTTCTTTTTTTGTAAATTTTGTAACATTATTTAAAGGGAGGCTATTTCCCAAGTAGCGGGGAAAACTAACGGGATTAATCCTAGGAGAACTCTACAGGAGAAAAGACTACCAAGTACATACCAGGAAAGCTTGTAATTTTGTACTTTGTAATGTTTTGCAAGTGAATAAAATTACACTGTTATTTATTCTATGTTCTATGGTTATTCATCAAACGTCTTTCATGAATTTTAGTCTTTCTTCCATCTATCTGGAATACTAATTATTGGTTTCTTATCTACTGATGTGTTAGTTTATGTATTTATTTCTCTTTACAATATGTACACATAAAATGTGCATTCGATGAATATATTCATTTAATTCACATGCTTTGTTTTGCAGCTAATAACTAGTGATTAACCCCTGATACTAATTTGTCAATTAGTATTACATAATAGGACATGTTTTACATCTATAACATTTTCGATAAATCTTCACAATTTTCATTGTTTAGTTTATTTTAAGGTTTATTAACGAAAATGAACTTTATTTTCATTTTTGTACATTGAGTCACCAGTTTCTAGTTATCTATTATATCTTACATTTGCCATGTCCAAATATGTTACACATGCTATTTAAATTTTCTTGAACAATTATTCTTGAGTCTAGTCACTTAAAAAATTTCTGATTTGTCCTCAGAGCATATCTTAGAGATTTGAAAACCTTTGTCCCAGTGGAGGCCTTATATCCATAGGATCTAGTCATCCCAAACAACTCGAGGATATAATCATCTCTGCATGGGGTTGATTCAAAGCATTTCTGGTTGGACTATTTCCTTGTGCTTACTGCCTTGTATATCTTCCAGAAACCTACAAGCCCAGGAATCCAACAAGGGTTTAGAGGCATCCGTTCGAATTGGGGAAATAATTGGAGCATGAATAGGAAGACAAGTGTCATATGAGTTACTAATCCACTAAGATGAGTTGGAGGAAGCCCATGGAGGGAAATTAGACATTAGAAGGAATCATGAAGTTACTAAAAGGATGTCATGAGAAAGTATAATATATTTTTATCATATTTTAATTGTCCTTTGGCATTTTGGAGAGATTTTGTTTGTCCATTGCACGGTGAGTGTTCACTCTCCGTGCTTGTGAACCAATTTCGAGGGATTTGGATTCCTTTACAAGTTGGTTGATGGAACGGAAATTAAGAAATATCATTGGATATTAATGAAGGATTTTTATTTTCAGGTTGAGGTTCCATATAGTCGAATTCTCATCTATCTCCCTATTCTCTCATTCCTTCTTCTCCATTCCCCCACACTCTCATGTTGATGTCACACTTGTTGAAGCGGTGCTTGCAATTTGATGAGGATATTTGATGCCAAATATTGGGTATATTATCTATGGATATGTAATATCATATACATATTATTTTTAATTCTAAATATCATAAATACGCGTATGAAAATCTTGCATTCCCCATGCTCTTGAATAACTAGTTTTCATGAATTTGGCTTCAATCGTGAAGTAGTTTTATATCATATTTGTATGAGGATTTTTCTATGAGTTTTATGATTTTGGGGAATCCATATATTATGTAATACTCTATACTTTCATTCCAATATTATATTCATCTCTAAATCCAAGAAACTCCCATGTGAAAGGCTTGCATTCTCATTGCATTGTATCACTAGTTTTCATGGATTTTGGCTTCAATCTTGAAGTAGTTTTATACCAGATTTGTATGAGGGATATTCAATGAGTTGGATGATATGATGAAATAAATATATTATTTTTTACTCTTTAATTTCATTTCCTTATTCTTTGTGGTTTTAAATCCAATAAATCCATATGTGAAACTCTTGCATTCCCATGCCATTGAATCACTAGTTTCCATGACTTTGGCTTCAATCTTGAAGGAGTCTTGTATAATATTTGTATGAGGGATTTTATCAGAGTTTGATGATGTTGTGACATAAATATATGGTTTTTTTCTCTTCAATTTCATTTCCCTATTATATTTTTTTCTAAATCCAAGAAATCCATATGTGAAACTCTTGCAATTCCATGCTACTAATTCACTAGTTTTGATGTATTTGACTCCCATACTGAATGAGTCGTATACAAGACTTTTACAAGGGAATTTATATGGAATTTAATAATTTTTGGGAATAATTTTGTATTATGTATATGGTATATATATTTCACATCCCTATCTAAGCCTTCAACTCTACCTTTCATATGTCAAAATTGAGCTAGCTATGCAATTTCCCCATAAGCAATTTCATTGAAAGTTATCAAACTAATGTGGAACTCTATAAACCGTTTTCAAAACTAATAACCATGTGTAATTAAATTAAATTAGGTATTATATCATACTTCATAGTCTTCTTAAAAAATTTGTAAGTTCGTACATCATTTGGGAATCCCAATTGGCCTACACCCTAGGGAGGGTTTCATCACAATTTCCTAGTAATGTTGGCTCTTTTTCATCATCCCCGAACATGTTTGCAGAGGTATAAAGTATGATACAAAGTATACATAGAATATTTTTATATATTTTAAAACTCACCATATCCTTCTATTTAAAATTCGATACCATTTCGGGTAAGCTGGAACCCCCTACATTCTTAACTAGGAAAGCTCGTGTTTTGCCCAATTTGTACTTTTCTACAAAATTCCCAAAAAGGGACATTATAGTAGTATCAAAGCATGGTATTGGAACCTATTGAAGTTATGTATGATAAGGGTTTATTTAATAAATTCATCAATTCATATTTTGATGATACAACCAAGCAACTCATGCAAGGATTTGGATTGATGGCTAGCCAACTTAGGGGTAAGATGGTAGGAGGGGGTAGTATAAGTTTACATCATGGAGATACACATAATACCATTCCTTTTGATTAATTTTATGATTTTTTTAATGGATATAGTAACAATAATTAAACTATGAACTCATTAAGGAACAATAAACAATCCAAAAGTACGGAGGAGACCAAGGAGCCACCATGTTTTGTGGGTGGTGAAACAGAAAAAAGAATTACATTATGAGGATCGAAAGTCACTCCAAGTGAATTTAAAAAAGACAATGAAAAATAACATGATAATGAAGAATATTCCCTTGAAACTATATAGTATAATTTTGAGACACATTCTACTATGGACAAGGACCAAAGGGCATCAACTAATGGATGCTTGAACTATGAAGGAGTACCTACTAATTGGTGCTCACAAATCTATGTTGGTGACATGGAGATCAGATTGGAAAATGTTTTTGCAATAAAAATTTATCATAAGCATGAAGATGAATACCTTGTGACAGATAATGAAGAACCAATATCAACTTCCTCATCACCACTTGAGCTTCAAGAAGTTGATCAAATCAAGGAGAAAGAAGAAGAGGAGGTTTGGTCTTATGAACCATCCTTCAATGAAGGGTCTTTGAATATGAGTGGTAGGGATGTCCATGAGGCCCTTAGAATAATCTATGAAACTCAATCATTGTATCAAATTATTGTTGGAAATTGTCTTCATTGGAGGAGCCATCCTTCCTTGAAGACATGGAAAAGATTAAAAAAGAAACGTGCAACATCAAAGGTAATTTCATGTACTTTATTTTTGATAGAAACAATGTTATTGAGCTTAGTGAATGGTTACATCAAGAATAATTGAAGAATACTAAAGATATTCATAAGCTCAAAATTCAAAATGAACAACTTCTTGAGAAGTTGCAAGATACATGTTCTTCCTCGTTTGTTTCATATTGTCATATCGTAGTTTTCTTGGAGGATTCTCATGACATGATGGATCATGAGAAACATAAAAAAAAATCAGGTTATTTATGTGTTTGAATATGATATTGAGGAGATCCAATCACTTGTTGTTGTGGAAGAGGAACTTGAGTTGCATCTTGAAACCGGTTACACACTTTTTGAAGAAGTGCATGATTCCACCACCTTGGAACCCACCCATGAAGAGAGTTTTTCATTTTTAAGGGAGGTGCATAATAATACACATATGGATCCTTTACATGATGAAATTTTTTCACTTTCTTATAATTTTGGTGAGTTGGTTCTTTCTCCTACGTCCTACACTTCCAAATTTTGCAGCATTCATCCTAATGATGTATGGGTGAAAGGTTTCTTTTTTATGGAGTCATATGAAGAGTATGGAATTTATATCTCTCCTTTTGATGATGAAATGATTACAGAACCATGTTATTTACATTTTTAGAATCATCCCTTGTTACATTATGCTAATACACATCTACACGGATGCACCTATGGTATTCACTTAAGTCACTTGGAGACTCGTGATTTTCGTTGCTCCTTGTATAGTCCATTTTATGTTGGAGAAATTTTATCCCACACTTGGATTAATAAATATATGATTTAAGAACATTATTTTTGGAAACAAAATACTTTTTTATTTCATGTAGATATACATATTTATGGGTGTATTGTTGATACTTCTTATATCCACTTGAAGTCTTCATGTTTTCTTTGCTCCTTATTTGGTTCAGATTTTGGTGGAGGCTCTTGATCCACTTATTGGATGAAATAACACATGGATTATTATATTGATGCACATTATATTATTTTGTAGAACCATTATATGACATGGGATCCTCACCTATGTCATTTGGGGAGATTTGATATAATACTTGATGCTTGTGTGTATGGGTTACATGATGATCTACTTACTTGGATGTACAAGAAATGCCATGATTCTTTGATGAGGTACCTTATTGATGTAAATTTTTATGATGTTGTTATGTGCTTTCATGATCTATATTTTGTACTCGTGATGTTTGGAAGGGTGCAATACAAGCAATGGGATCCTGGTATTACTTGGTTTCATATCAATTGGAGTAACAATTTGATTGTTGGTTTGAGAAACAAAATTGTAGAAATAATAGCTTCAATTATATGAACAAATATTCTAAGAATAAGAACATGAAATAGATATTTCTACTAAGATAATTCTCACAAGCATACATAGGAAAAATAGAGAGAAGAAAAGAGATTGAATCACATGAATGAAGATATGAATATTGGAGTGTATCCTTTCATTAATTAATGATGAATAATAGTGTACATAAATAGTACATCCCTAATAGGAAAAATTGAGTTGTATGGAGACAACTCATAAAGATCAGAAAGGTAGACTTACCAAATATGATAAACCCCCATAGGTGGATAAATCACTTCCAAAATTAGTCAAGAACATCACGAATTAGAAAAATCATGAGTGAGTTAACAAGAGTGATGGAAAAACATGCTAGTCCTGGAATGTAGAGAAAATCATGGAGGATGGGTTGGAAACAAAAGATACCAGTTTCCTAGATAACTAGATTTACCTTATCCACATAAAAGCTGGATAAAAGCATAATAAGGTAGAATATGCCCAAAAGTGCAGTTACTAATTATGGATGTCCATAAAGTGGTCATGATCAACCCAGAATCAGAAATAAATAATTCCTAGGGTATAGATGGCATGTGTTGACTTTAAGGTGCAAGAGTGGGTAGGGATTTAATCAAATAATGATTAATATTTTATCCTAAGTTATGAGTTGGTTTAATAATATTCCAACGCCCCCCTTTAAGTCCAACTTTATGATGGTATGTCAAAAATATCAATGCATATGGATGTATATAGGGCCAAACAACAAGGCTATGGTAATCCTTTAACAATTATTATGTCCAAAAATCTAAGGAAAGAAGAAAAACGCCATGGGGAAAATCCTCCGTCAAGATAGGACATGAGAGGAAAAAAAAAAATGCTACTGATTCTACTCAAAAATAAATGCTGACATATGGAGGAATCTTCATCTTGGGAAGAAGAGAAATCTACTCACCTGGATCAAGGATAGTTGCAGGATGGAAACTAGGACCATGTAGAACAATTGATATCCAATGATGTGAAAGCTCTTGATACTTGTAATCAGCTCCAAGATGATGTAATGACTTGAAATTTGAACCAATAGATATGAAATTAACTTTATATTGGTGAAATAAGAGTCCAAGTAAATGTATGAGGTCTCCAACTTCATTTACACATAGAGGATGTGTGTAAGTGATCATGTGGTAAAATAGAAAAGGAATAGGATCAAAGAGTGTGAATGCATGGGCTCCATGGGTTGATACAGCTTCCAAAGAATACAAAATAACACATATAATTTTATCAGTAGGCTCATGGGAATACACTGATAATGAATACTCTGTAGTAGAAGTATGAAAGGAGGAAGGAAGGAGATGTTGAAAATCTTCAAAGAGGCTCCGAGGATTGATGCCAAGAACAATGGACGAGATGAAAAAACACATGAGATAAAGTATGGTAAGTAGAAAGAAACTAATAAGAATTGATATGGCTAAGTAAACATCTTGGAATTCATTGGGTTGCACACCATCAATGAGAGAGTTATGCACAAAGTGTGAAATATCCGACACATAGATTTCAAAATCTAAGATATACAATATAGAGACCATTGAATGGGTGAATTTATCATCATAAATATCAATAGTATCTCCATATTTTACTTCTTTTTCATCATCATCATTATAAGAATATGAATTAATATCTTCAACTTCAATAGATACAGAAAAAGATGGCTCTTCAATATTTGCTTCTTGATTGAAGGAGGAAGCATTCGAATCAAAGAGTGTAGAAAAACCATGAACTATATGAGAAAATTATTCATCATAAATAACTTCATCATAGAATGTAGAGGCCAAGACATATTGAGAGAGAACACATGAGGAGATGTCAAGTTAACTCCATGCTTCATCTTCTACTTTCTGCACACCAAAATCTTTGTCCAAATTGTTCCAAAGATCAAATGGATATTCAACATAATATATGAGATGATTTATATTTGGAGACATTCCCAAACACATAATTCCATAAGCTCTATCACAATTATTCAACCAATCAATCTTCTCTTCATAAGACTCAGGTTCGCTCAATGCACCAATGGAGATTTAAAAGAGACATTGCCTCTTCAAGTACACACTCATCTTGGGATTCCAATAAACATAATTGAAAGGAGATATTAGAGGAAATTTTGAATCCATATTGAATTTGTTGATATTATCTAGGATATACTCTCTGAAACTTGCAAAACAAAACTAGGAGAAAATCTTGTAATCTAGACAAGCTCTTCTTCAGAGAGGGACAAGAGACTGGATGTGCTCCTCAACTCTGTAGAACTTTGTCAACCTTGCATTCTGATACCATGTATAAATAATATATTAAAAAATATGAAAAAATATGAGAAGCAGAATCATAGGAAATAGATATTTCTACTAAGATAATTCTCACAAGCATACATAGGAAAAATAGAGAGAAGAAAAGAGACTGAATCACATGAATGAAGAGATGAATATTGGAGTGTATCCTTCCATTAATTAATGATGAATAATAGTGTACATAAATATTACATCCCTCATAGGAAAAATTGATTTGTATGGAGACAACTCATAAAGCTCAAAAAGGTAGAATTACCAAATATGATAAAACCCCATAGGTAGATAAAGCACTTCCCAAATTAGTCAAGGACCTCATGAATTAGAAAAATAATGAGTGATTTTTTAAGAGTTATGGAAAAAAATGCTAATCCTAGAAAATGGAGAGAAAATCATGGAGGATGGGTTGGCAAAAAAAGATACCAGTTTCCTAGATAACTAGCTTTACCTTATCCACAGAAAAGATGGATAAAAGTAGAATAAGGAATAATCTACATAAAAACACGATTACCAATTTTAGATGTCCATAAAGTGGTAAAATTTTAACCTAGACTCATAAATAAAGCATTCCTGGGGTATAAATGGCATTTGTTGACTTTAAGGTGCAAGTGGATGCAACTAATTACTAGAGGGTAGGAATTTAATCAAATAATGACTAAACATTTTATCCTAAGTTATGTGTGGGTTTAATAATATTCCAACACAAAGAAACCTTCAGTTGTTTGAGTTCATCCTTGCATAGTAGTGTTCCAATTTCCTATATGGGATACCTTTTGAGAGATGGATTTAATTTTCACATGCTTGGTGTTCATGGAATTTCATCATAGACATGTCACACCATGCATATATCAGGATCATATGGGACCCTGGGATCATTTTTGGTCTCAATGGTTTCAATTTTGGGGGCAGAAAGAAACATTGGATATTTAGTCACCACTTGAGAAGATTATTGTAATTAGCAAATGCACAAATTCTCGCACTTCCTTCCATAATCCCAAGGGAATGCACTCCTATCACATGCCAATGAGACCAACAAGTTGTGGCATGAGAGATATGTACATCTCAACTAGAGGTACCTCCAAGCATTAGGAAAGGAAAGTGTTGTTGAATGGCTTCCTACCATCAAGTTTTCCAATGGTACTTGCAAAGGGTGCATAGTGGTGAAACATGTAGAGTGCAAATATGAGAATGGAAAGGAAAGGAGGGATGTCCAAGTGCTTGTTATATTCCATTCATATCTCATAGGTCCTCTTCACACACCCTCATATGTGAAATCAAGATATGTGTTTAATTTAACAGATGATTTCTCAAGGTACTGTTGGGTGTATTTTCTCAAGCTAAAATCTAAAGTTTTTGATACTTTCAAAGTGTTCAAAGCTTTAGTTGAGAATGCACGTGAGAACAATAACAACATTATTAGGACTGGAAATGGTAAGGATTATATTAACAATAATCTGTAGAATATTTGTGAATAATTTTGCATTCAAATGAAACATTTTGTTCCCTACACACTGCAACAGAATGGTGTTGCAAAACGCAAGAACATATCTCTCAAGGAGATGGCTACATGCATGATGGAGGAAAAGGATTTGAATACTAATATACGAGATGAAGATATAAAATGTATTTCATATTTTCATACTATATATACACACAAATAATTGGAATTAAAAACTCCATTTGAGGCTTGGAGTGGTCACAAGCCCAATGTTTCTCATTTCAGGGTTTTTGGTGCAAAGGCTTGGGCTAGAATTCCTCCTGAGAAGAGAAAGGAATTATAACCTCAAATAAAGGAGTCCATTATGGTTGGATATGCTGAATATTAAAATGTATACAAGCTCTTTGATCCCTCATATTAAAAAAAATTCATTGAAAGGAGTGCACAGTTCAAAGAAAATCACATGAAGGAGATCGAACTAACTCAAGGGGATTGCTCACATCCTCCACTCCATGATGATGTAAGTGATGATACTTCCTATAATTTTTAGTATTATTATATTGATGATGATGACATGAATTCATATTATGACTCACCCATTCATCCAAAGTGGGTTGAGAAAACAATACAAGAAACTAGTGATCTTGTTGGAGATCCACTAGACTCTAGGAAGACTAGATCTCAATTTCACAATTATTTATCTACTTGTGAATTGAATATTTCAGAGATGTGATTTATAATGGTTGGATATTATATTCATAAATATCAAGAATGACCACTTGAACCAATATGTAAAACATCCATTCGAGAAGAGTTCAAGTCTTTGCAAGACAATGAGATTTGGGAATTGGTTCCCCTACCCTCCAAGAGGAAACTAGTGAAATATAAGTGGGTCTATAGGACCAAATTGGATGTTGATGGTTATGATATCAAGTAAAAGGAAAGGTATGTTTCCAAATTATTCTCTCAATTATAAGTAGTGGACTATATAGATACATTTGCACAAGTTGCAAATATCGACTCTATCAAGCTATTTTTACCCATTGTTGCATCTAAACGATGGGAGGTTCACCACATGGATGTGAATATTTATTTTATTCATGGTGATATTCATGAGGATATTTATATGTATCATCTTTAATGTTTCATTCATTATCCTTCACTTGTTTTCAGGTTGAAAAAGTCTCTCTATGGCATCAAGCAAGCCCCTGGGGATTGGTATTCCAAGATGGACAATTTTCTACTATCGCTTGGATTTTGAAGATGAAAATATGATCCTAATGTATATTTGCAGAATGTTGGTGATTTATTGCAGGTAATAGTACTGTATGTTGATGAAATTTTTATTACAAGAAGCCGCATTGATGATATAGAATCAATAAATTCTTCATTGCACAGTGAATTATCCATGACTGACCTTGGATTGTTGAAACAATTGCTTGGATTAGAGATTGAGAAATATGATGCAGGGATAAAGGTAAGACAAAAAAAGTATGATGAATAACTTTTATTAAAGTTAAAAATGGCTCAATGTAAGGCATCCAAGTGCCCATTCCTTTCAGGAGTAAAACTAGGTGAATTTGGTTCATCTCAACGTATAGGAAACTAGTTGGGAGCTTGTTGTATCTTACACCCTCTCGACCTGATTTGTATTATGATGTAGGTGTTGTTGAAATATATATGTAGGAGCCTCATGAGATCAATTGGAAGGCCACAAAAATTATATTTAATTATGTGCAAGAAACCAAACACTTCGGGGTACACTATGATGCTAGTTCTCCACTAGAACTAGTTGGATTTACTGATTCTGATTTGGCTGGAGATTCCATTGACATAAAGTCCACTTAAGGTTATTTTTTCATTAGTGCACATGGTCCCATATCCTGGTAAATTAAGAAACAACACACTATATCCCTTTCATTAGTTGAGGCCAAGTACAGAGGAGTAGTGAATGCAACTACACAATGTGTGTGGTTGCAAGGTATTCTTAGAGAACTTGGTTTTGCATTTGATTCACCCATAGTCATTTGGTATGATAATAAAAGTGAAATCAATATTTATATTGATCCAATAAATATATAGAGGACCAAGCACATTGAGATACACATGTACTACATCTGGATCTCGGTGCATGTGCAGGTGATATCATTGCAGTATTACCCATCTGCAGAGCAAACTACTGACATTTTCACCAAGATCTTCACAGAGAAGACATTCTGCTATATGAGATCACTTATTGGAGTGGGTGACACATGGTGATTATTGATATTCACTTTCATATTTTTCTCCATGTCCATTTTATAGGGGAGTTTTTGTTCCCATGGGGTTTTTCTCCTTACCTTGGTTATATGGAAAAATAAATTTGTGTAAGAGGTGACTTGATCCTTAGTTGCCAAGGCCTCATTAATGTGATGTAATTAAAATAATTCAGGATTAAGTAGGGGTTTTATAGAATTATACCACCTTATTACCATGATAATACACCTAGGACACATTTTCATTAGCTTCATACTTATGTTATATGGTCCAAAACTAGGTTGTGTTGGTCAAGCTTAGTTCCTTTGGTGTTTTAGACTCATAAATGAACCCAAGAGCCTTGATTTGATCACTCTGGTTACACATGCAACATAATAATGAATTCTCAATTCTTGGTGCACTCACCTTTCCTTACAACAGAGAAACTGGTTGACTAGAGGCACCCATGCATGTATTTGGTGGTTCTTGGATCATTTGGGCCAATTATTGCTACCTAGATCCACTTCCACTCACCCATGAAATCCACCACACCTATAATATCCTCATTTATGTCCTATCATGTTCCATCCATGTTCACATAGGAATTCGAGACCGTTTGAGGTGGTTTGGGAGCTCGTTGGTCCACCTTGGGGAGTTTTGAGGTCCACTAAGCTTTCCACATGTATGCATCAAATTGCCTCCAAATGCTAACAATATTATTATATATTATTATAAACATGTTCCAAACATATTTACATGTTGGAAATTCATAATAAAATATGTTATTGACACCATTTCTATGTGTTAATTTCACTCTTTTTACTATTTTCTACATAATTTGTGAATACTATTGAATTGTGAGGATTCCCTTAGCTCCTAGATATTAATATGAATATTATTTTAGCACTTAATCTAGCCTCCATTTCCACCACTATTTTTTAGTTAGTAGGGAGTGGTGCCACTGCTCTGTCTCTGTGTAAAGGGGGCGGTACTGAACTGCTAACACTCTGGATTAATCCACCAACCCGTGGTACCAAGTAAGATCTTGTAATCCAATATGATATTTGATTCTTGGATACATATTTAAGTCTTTAAAGGTATATTTATGATAGTTAACATGATCATATGAATTTTGGAAGTGATTGTGTTCTTGATTCGCTTTTCTTTTCGAGAATTGTGATTGATTTTGTTCCTTGAGAGCTTCATAGTTGTCTTTGATTGAGGATTGGAATGTTGAAAAGAATTTGGTTGCAATAGATATATGATCTCTGTTAGTTTCAACAAGAAAAGATAGGATCCATTATATTTTCTTCTTCATTAGCGATAAAAGACTTTTTGTGTGCTTTTCCTTTTACCAAAAAGTTTGAAAAATACATAAAAATTCTTGTAAAGAATGACCCTGGATTAGTTTTATAAACTCTCGTGTGTTCATTTTTTGGTTTTCCTTCTTGTTATAATGAAAAGAACACATTTTTTTCATTTTGTTCATCTTTGCATTGGTTGATAAAATTTGAAATCTTTTTGTGTGAAAAGTTTAAGTGATCTTTTCAATTCTTCATTAGAGATCTGAATTTGTTTTCAATTGAAATAGAATACTTTGTTTTGGTTGTGTTTGGAATGGAAAAAGTAGTAGTTTGATTTCATTTTTTTGGATTTATTTTGTGTGTTAAAGGAAGAGTTGGACCTATTTCCCTCTCTTAGTTAGGGAATCCATTAAAAAATAAAGTAAATAATCTACATCTTCATATTTGCATGGTTAATTAGTCAGATATTCACCTCATCCATTCACCTAATTGTTCAAATAAAATTAACGCACTAGCCTACAGTGATTTTTTTAGCAAGGTGTTATAGGTTAGACACGTATTCCATCGTCTTTAAGCATAGGATCTATTGTTATATGCCTGGACTGCATCCCAAGGACTGTGCGGTTCTTCCACGTACACGTTGGTATATCAAACGACCTTTCATGTATGCTTGTGGTATATTGAAAGGTACTTCATGTACTCAATGATATATAGGAAGGCCCCTTTCGTATGGTTGTGCATTAGAAAGAACTACTATGGATTGAAGCTCCCACCTACTTTGTTTGTATTGGGAGACACATTTAAGGATATTGAGACCATTTTAGGAAATACTTTTTGCCATCTTATCATTGCAATACATCAAGAACAACACTCAGATAGATTACTATGCATGTACTGTGTGAGTAGTTGGGTATTTAGGAAAGGGTATGGTCCCAATCCCCTTTGTCATGTTATACTATTGGACCCTAAGATATATCGAGAGTTATGATGGTTTGACAAAATATTGTGAGGATCTAGACCTTAAATTCACTCCTCTCACATGTTTGTTTGCTACCTTAGTTTAAGTAGTGCTTTTTTCATCTGTTAGAGGTTTTTTAGAAAAAGTTTGACCTATCAAAATGGCTGAATACCCATGGATATGATATCATCGGATAAAAATTTTATCACCAGATTATCCTTTTAACCCTACGACTCGATCTTGTATGCACCAAGAGATGAATGTTAATTTCGATTCAGTTAGTGGATCACTTCTAGAGTTGGAAGGAGTTCCCGTAATAGAAGAACAAGGGGAGTTTTCTCTCCCCACAAATGTTCCTATCACTTACTACTCAATACCACCAATAATGGAACAACCCTATTCTTGTGACCCATATTTTGCAATACATACCCCAACAGGTTCAATGTTTATCCATCCCAATCCAAATGATCTAGTTGCTACTATGCTTGTGTTAGATTTTTAACATTAAGATAGCATTATATTAGGATATTTAACTAAGAGAATAACAAGCACAACAATAAAAAACAAGAGAGAATGAACACCGTGTTTTTCCTTGGGGAAACCATAAATGGAGAAAACCATGCAACTTCCACGGAGATAGAATCAACACCAAAAGTAAAACCCAAAACAATAAGATGATCTCCTGGCAGCATTAGCCTCTTTCTTTCTAGCCCCAGTAACTTCTTCTCCCTCAGCTATGCGCTACAACTAAGTGTGAGTGAGTGTGTGATAAATAGAGAGGATCACTCTCTATTTATACTAGTTCTTGACTTGACAATGACTCACTAGGGCCAACTTCACTAGGTGAGTCTAACAACCCTAGGGCCCTGGACCTGTGGGGACTTCAACCCTTGAACAATAGGAGGGTTACCCACATTGACTTGACATGACTTGTTTATATTATAGAAACTCTCGATCGGAACATCGAGGCATGACATGAATCAATTACATTACAAACACTTCCTGCAATAAACATCGGGGTACAACACATAAGAAATACAAGTGAATACATTCTGAAGTTACAATTACATCAACACTCCCACTTAACTAGGAAGGTATTCTCTCGACACAATTTATCAGCACAAGTCTGTTGGGGCGTGCACCCTAACGGTCCTTAAGGAAAATATCTTCGCGGGCCAAAGGAGTTGTAAGCGGAGGTTGAATCAAAATAGTCTTAGGGGTGTCGGGGGTTGAGTCAAAGTCCTCTATTGTAATAAACCCACGGTTTAAGACCAGGGTTTAGGGTTTTGGGTGCCCATGGTTTGAAGCCATGGTTTTGTAATAGCGCGATGTATAAATAGGCATTTTTGTAAATAAGAAAAGTTAGCCTTTTTGATGTAAAGAAGGTTAAGGCGAAGCTAAGGCTGTTGTGTAAAGAAAGGTTAAGTCCCAGCTATGTGCGTGGATGACCTCTGTAGCTGTGTGCACAGAGGGTTTTGTAAGAAGTTAAGGGAAATATGCAGCTGTGTGTGCAGAGGCCTGCTACTGTGTGCATGGCTTAAGAGACTGAAGGGATCTGCAGCTGAGTGCGTAGATCAGAACTGTGATTTTGAAGAAAGTTGAAATAAAACACAGTTCTGTGGATGTAGCCCCTACACTGGGGGTGAACCACATTATATCTGGTGTTGTGGTTCTTGTGCTATTTCTATTTCTGTTTGTTTTCATGCATTAATAACTGTATAAATATGATAAGTAAGATCACTGTTAATAAATAGCTTCGCTGTGAATTCCCTGTAGTGGGTTGAGCAAGTCACTGTATGTTTATTTATCTGCGAATTTATTTAGATATAAATGTCGGAGCTCTATGTTTATTGATTATAAGTTGTTAAAGGACAAGGTACAGTATTCTCCCTCTCTGCTTGTAGAAACCTGATTCTACGGCACCCCATAGCTATTTCAGGTGAGACTACAACCTGTTCGTAGGTTGTTGCCAAAAGGGCCAACACTGTGGGTCTTTTGTTGGTGCAACGCAAAAGGATTAAACCCGGGTCTGCCCTATTGCCCAACAAAGTGGTTTCATTGCCGGTTGAACTCAGTATCTGTTCAAGAGGGGTTTACGTCGTACCTCGAGGGCTATGTTCTGGAGGCCCTATGTGAAGGAAATCGGTGATTGGCTTGATGATACTTATCTGAAATTTGCTGAGAAAGAGCATACAAATCCGCGTTGTAGCGCACGTGAATTTTTACAGAGGTATGTTTTTTGTGATGCTTATGAAATTTTCTTTGGTAGTATCCACATAGAGTTGCACTAGTGGTTTTCCAGGTTAGCTGAGAAAAGAACGAACTTCCATGAGGGGTGGTTTTCTGTTTGGACCCCCGCAAGAGTTAATATATTAAAAAGCGTGAACAACGAGATCTCCCGAGCGGTTGATTTCTGGACCACACGGACCCTTGAGGCCTTTGGGAGGGAGTTCGCCATCGACACGCGCACTTCCTTTAGTGAAGCCGAGCGATGATTTTTCCAAGGACCGCGGGGTAAGCTTTTGAATTTATTTAGCTTGAGAATTAAAATGCTATTGGCCGAAAAGGGAATATTGCTATTTGAATCAGACTGTTAGATTTTGTGTTACTAACATATGTTTGCAAGTGACAACACCCTCACTGCGCAAAGTAGTTTGTCGCAAAGTGGAAAAGGGTATAAGAGATATTTTGAGTCCTACTCCTTAGGCCAGGATACCGCGCCGTCCCCTATAAATTATGAAGCATCAGACCCGAAAGACAACCCTTCCCTTGGAAACCCTCCAGTCACCCCACCGCGCAGCTCCGTTACCCCTGAAACTCTGTCGCAGTCTGCCAATCCACCTAGCCCGAATATCCTTGTCGTCGGCCAATCTACCCCAGTAAACCCCCCCCCCCCCCCCCCCCC
>LPNX010692952.1:216819-273702 GCA_001517045.1 Pseudotsuga menziesii
AACCAGGTTTGTCAAGCAAAACTAAGCCAACATCCCTACTCCTCTCACAGTCCAAAGACCAACCATTGCACTCAGGAAACTCATTTAGCTGTCACAGCCTAAACAGGGAAAAAGGAATCTCAAGTGACATACAACAATTCCCAAATGCAGCAGCAACACACTTACAGCAGGGGAAAAATCAACAGTCCGTCCAAGGCAATTGAGCCATGAAAAGACTCACATAGGCCACGTTGGAAATAGATTTACAGACTTCCAGCCTGGGCGTGAGTAACAACCAACGCAGAGCCCACAAATTCGACCCATGGGGAAAGGATTCAGCCACATCATTCACAAATCCGTGGAGGAAACGGCGTGGGTAAAAACCAGGAAGATTCCTGTGAGTGGAAAGAAATAACAGACAGGAAATGGTAGGGAAACGAACAATGCACAAAGAGGATGTGAAATTGGGAATGCGTGAGTGTTCAGCAAACTCGTGGAGCCTAGAAAATGCCTGCGTGAGACCCAAAACACCAAGAGCCTGTGCGTGAGGATGAACAGCAATGGAGAGGACGCGAATTGCAAGTCTCCAACGTTTTGCAACTCGTGGGGAGGAAGAAGAGTCTGCGTGAAGGATGAGGATGAATTGAATGAAGGGCATAGGCTAGGACTGACAGTCCAGCCACCCCACACCCCAAAGCAATAACTGCCATAACTCCTCCCAGCTACCAATAGAAATTCTTAAAGAAGGTTGTTGGACTAAGACAAGGGAAGAAGACACATGGGTTTTTCCCCCCACACATCCTTATCCTTGGGAAAATCATGCCCCTTTCGATTTAGTTGCCGCGACCATAGCTGGTTGTGTTCATTTTTAATTATAGATGCATATTTACATGGTGATAAACATAATATATGCTGCATGCTCTGATATACCATCGGTGACAATTTTAAATCCTAGACATAACGTGACCGATAAATGGTGGGGCCTTAGCCTTTAACTCCACACCATGATCATTTACAATATACACATCATATACATCTAATGTAACGGGGTCAAAACCGGGACATTACATTCCCCTCCCCCTTCAATAGCACTGTCCTCAGTGCTTATAAAATTGAACAAAATGCTACACTAGTATCGCCTCAGTGTTCCGCAAAATTGAACAAAAATGGATGTGCCAATCACATGGCATCCTCCAGCTCCCATGTAGCCTCTTCAGGCATGTAGTGCTCCCATTGCACCTTTACCTGCCCTATGGCTCGGTTCCGGAGCATGGTGACCTTCCTGTCGAGGATGCACATTAGCTCGATTCAAAACTCTCCCTTGGATTCCACCTGAATCACATCCCAATTTATCACATGGTTAGGATCATGTACATATCTCTTAAGCAAAGAAACATAAAAAACATTATGAGCTCTAGTGCTAGCAGGCAATGCAAGTCTATATGCAACTAGCCCTATCCTTTCGAGCACTTCAAATGGCCCACAATATCTAGGTGACAACTTGGCACAACTTCCAAGCTTCAAGGAACTCTTCCTGGCCCTCACTCTGAGGTAAACATGATCCCCAACACTGAACTCCCTATTCACCCTATGCTTATCTGCATAGTTTTTCTGTCTGTCCTGTGCTGCTTTCAGCTTCTGCCTGATCTTTACAACCTCTTGCTCCATTTCCTTGAGAAATTCTGGTCCAAGCACAATCTGGTTCATTGGATTATCCCAAGTCACAGGTGTCCTACACCTTCTTCCATACAAAGCTTCATATGGACTCATCCCCAAGGATGCTTTATGTCCATTGTTGTAGGCAAACTCTACCAAGTGCAAGTAATCTTCCCACTTAGTTGGTTTGTCCATCACATACATGCAAAGCATATCTTCAAGCACCTGATTAACTCTCTCTATCTGACCATCTGTCTGAGGATGGTATGCAGTGCTGAAGTTTAGCTTTGTACCCAAATCTGCAAACAACCCCTTCCAAAAGTTGGAAGTGAACTTGACATCTCTGTCAGATACTATTGCCTTCGGCAATCCATGCAACTTGAATATCTCCTTCATGAATATCCTTGCAATGTCGCCAGTCTCATATGTAGACTTAACCGGTATAAAATGTGTTGCCTTTGTCAACTTGTCTACAAAAACCATGATCGAATCATGTTGTCTCCAAGTCATTGGAAATCCTGTAATAAAACCCATGGAAATAATTTCCCATTTCCATTCCGGAACGAGCAAAGGCTGCAACAAACCTGCTGGATGTTGATGCTCAACCTTCACCTGTTGACATTTCATACACCTCGAAATGTACTCAGCCATATCCCTTTTCATTCCTGGCCAAAAGTACTGCTTTCTAGCTGTAGCAATTGTCTTCTGATATCCTGGGTGACCAGAATACGGAGCTTGATGGATTTCATCCATAACAACTCTCCTCAAATCTGTTACATTCGGGATATAAATTCTACCTTTATAAGTAAGAATTCCATCTTATTCCAATTTATATCCCTCATACCCCTTCTCAAGACTTTGTTGCTGCAATTTGTATTTTACTTGCTCATACAATTCATCTCCGGCAACATGACTAACAATCTGTTGCCTCAAATCGGATTGGCAACTACTAAGAGATGCCACATGCATTTCCTGCATTTTCCTGCTGAGTCCATCATCTACCTTATTTTCCTTTCCTTTTATGTGCTTGATCTCAAAATCAAACTCACATAAAAATTCCAGCCATCTTGCTTGCCTAGCATTCAGAGTAGGTTGATCAAAAAAATACTTCAATCCACAGTGATCTGTTCTAAGCTCAAATCTCCTACCCATCAAGTAATGCCTCCACATCTTGAGAGCATGTATTATGGCTGCAAGCTCTAAATCATGAGTGGCATAGTTCTTCTCATGCTCCTTCAACTTTCTTGACTCGTAACATATCACATGGTTGTCCTGCATAAGGACTCCCCCAAGCCCTTGTCCACATGCATCAGTACATACCACAAAATCTTTCTCTGGGTCTGCAACCTTCAATATGGGTGCACTGGTGAGAATATTTTTCAACTGCTGAAAGATTTCTTCACACCTCGAGGTCCATTCGAACTTCATCCCCTTCTTTTGCAAATAAATGATGGCATGTGCAACTTTGGAGAATCCCTCAATGAATCTCCTGTAGTATCCTGCAAGTCCCATGAAAGATCTTACATCTGTCACATTTCTTGGAGTAGGCCAATTCATAATGGCTTCAATCTTTTCAAGGTCCACAGATATACCTTCTTCTAAGATAATGTGACCCAAATACTGAATTCTATCTCTATAGAAGTCACACTTGCTCAGTTTTGCATACAAATGATGCTCCCTAAGCACTTGCAATGTCAATCTCAAATGCTCTTCATGTTCTTCCTCATTTTTAGAATAAACAAGAATGTCATCAAGGAAAACAAGAACAAACTTGTCCAAATACCTGCTGAAAACACTATTCATAAGGCACATAAATGTAGCTGGTGCATTTGTGAGACCAAATGGTACCACTACAAACTCATAGTGCCCATACCTTGTCCTGAAGGCTATCTTATGAATGTCTTCATCCTTGATCCTCACCTGATGGTAACCAGACCTCAAGTCAATCTTAGAAAATACCTTTCCTCCTCTCATTTGATCAAAGAGGTCATCAATCCTAGGAAAAGGATATTTATTCTTCACAGTAACCTTGTTCAACCATCTATAATCAATACATAACCTGAGTGTACCATCTTTCTTCTTTACAAATAGAACTGGAGCTCCCCAAGGAGACACACTCGGCCGAATATACTTCTTTTCCAACAGCTCTTGTAGCTGCATTTTCAACTCTAGCATTTCCGGTGTACTCATCCTGTAGGGTGCCTTGGACACTGGTGCCGCTCCTGGCACAAGTTCAATGGTGAAATCAATGTCCCGCTTTGGAGGAAGCCCTAGAATCTCATCCGGAAACACATCCCCGAATTCCTGTAACACCTGATAGTCCTCCAACCTAGGAGTTTCATCTCTCATTTCCTCCAAAATCTGAGCTACATACAACTGGAAACCCTTCCTACAGAACTTCTTTAACTGCATTGCTGAAACCTGCCATACTGAAATCACCTTTTGGATGCCTTTCACAACTACTAGGTTCCCTTCTTCATTCATGCACTCGAAAGTCTTATTGTAGCAATCAAGCTTCACCCTATGAGCTTCTAACCAATCCATTCCAATGAGAACATCATAGGAACCAAGCGGTAGAATGTTCATATCAAAACAAGTGACCAATCCATTCATGACCAATGGGAATTTCTCTACCACTTCACTAACCTTTCTCTTAGTTCCAGTGGCTAGCTGTACTAACCAAGACTTCCTATGCTTAACTTTCTTAAAAGCACAAATTTCCACTACTCTGGGAGTAATGTAACTATGTGTAGAACCAGGGTCAATCAAAATAGAAACAGATTGCTCAGCAATCTTACCTGCTACCTCAACCACAGCTGACTGGTGATCTGCCTGACGGTCCTCCAGTGCTGCATAAATTCTAGGTACGGCCCTTGCTACTTGACCCACTATTTCTGCTTCTTGAACGTTGTAAGCTAGTCTTAAACTCTCATTCTCGAGTGGACAATTCCTGCGCATGTGGGGTCCTCCACATTTCCAACACTGAAGTGGCCCTCTATTCTGTTGTGGATCCTTAGGATTTTCTCCTATCACTCCAACTGGCTTACTCGTAGCTTGAGCTGGCTGCTTTTGCTGGTTCCTGAAGTTAGAAGGTTTGAAACCTTTCTTTCTTTGGTCAAACTTCTCGTTCTTCTTGTCCTTCCATGCCTTATGGTAATCTGGATTACCTTTGCTTTGCTCATAACAGTACTTAGCTTTTCTTATCGCTTCTTCAAGAGTCCTAGGCTCATAAAACTCAATTCTATCTTTATAAGACTGAGGTAATCCGCTCAGAAAATGTTGGACCTTCACTTTTTCATCTCTGATGTACCAGACATACCTCAACAACTCCAAAAACTTATTTGCATACTCCTCCATGGTCTGTTGTCCCAATCTCAGCTCATGGAACTCCTTGATCTTGTCATCATAATACCTGTCAGAGAGGTATTTCTGCTTGAAATACTTCTTGAACCATTTCCACTTAAGTCTCCTTTCACTGATCGTCTTCACTTGCTTGAAGTGTTCCCACCAAATGGATTCTCTTCCATTCAGATTGAATATGGCAACTCTTGCCTTCATGTTTCCTGAATAATCATGCACTTGAAAGTACTTTTTAATACCAAGAAGCCAAGATTCAGCCTCTTGTCCAGTCTTTACTTCACCATCAAACGTAGGAGGTTTTGCTTTCTTAAATTCATCTTGAGAGCGATCCCTATGGTGTCTCTTCCTTTTTCTTTTATGAGAAGAAGAACTTGAATCCCCACTGGATTCTTCAAAATCAGATGTTTCACTAGAATTTCTTCTCCTTCTCCTAGTACTGCTCTTACTGCCTTCTGGTCTTGTTGTACCTCATCCAGAGTCTATCTTTCTTTGCAAATCTGTCAAACTCTGCAACATTGCAGCATTCAACTGATGCTGCTCTTCCTGGGCTTTAATCAAGCTTCTCATAGTGGTTGCAACATCTAACGGTGTCTCTTGGAATCTCCTTCCATTAGACTCTATGTCATCATTTCTATTACGGACATTTTCTCCCATGGCATCTCGGGCATGCTCATCAGAATCCCGAGCATCATATCCGTCATGGGTTCTCATACTGAACTACCACTTACTTACCAAAAATGCACTACCTGGAATACTGCTCTTGAGGGTAACTATGATTCTGCAAACATGTTAATAACACAAATGTTAGATGCATACATTGATACAAATCAACATTACTTACCTTCTCTTGGAATAATCATAAAATAACAAATTTTCCCAACATAGAATTTTCTTCCTCAAGGAATGACTATCTGAAGGGGACGAAGGGGGTCAAGGGAACAACTTGAACGTCGGACGTCGGCGGTCTTTCGACATTGGAAGCCAAATGAATTTGGCTTCTGCAATGGCGGCTCACTAAACCTTAACTTCTCCCGATCGGCACTTACGGAGAACAATTTTAACGTCGGGCATCGGCTGACTTTTGGATCGGAAGCCAAATGACTTTGGCCTTCGCAACGGCGGCTCACCAAAGTCCGAATCCTTCTGATGTCCGATCTTACTTGGAGAATTTTCAACTTTTCGAACGTCGACGGTCTTTATGGATCGAAATCCTTAATGCTTCCACTTCCGAAATGGTGAATGGGGGACTTCTCCAACCCTTCCTCAACGGCGGACGGGAGATCACTCCCGCTTCCGATTTCCCAACACTTAGACAAATTTTCAAAATTTTTCTTTCTTCAACCGTGTCGACAATCAGACCCATTACTACGTCGGTGGTCCAATCCTTTTCACAGCCGCAACTGTGGGCTGTCAAACGCCGAATCCTTTCTCCACAGTGGAAGTTGATTCCACTTAGTGCTTCGATGGACCACTGTTCAAACACTTAGGTGATTTTTGAAACTTGCTGCTGCTATGCTGAACAGAGAAGGTAATTCTACCTTCTATCACTGCATCTTCTTGGCCCATAGAGGCCCATTGCTGCAACTCAGAGCTCTGCTGTCACGTCCCCATGCCTTCGACTGGCGAGGGGGACGCGACCTCCATGGCTTAAACCACCCAGGCTAAGAGCCCCATGAACATGTACAAGCTTAAAAATTCATAAACAGGATGCTTAAACATACACACATGAACATTTATCATGCATAGATGCAATTATCTATCAGACACAGCGGAAACATCATGCATTCAAACAAGCATTCATTCAACATGTTCATTTCATTTTAATTAACAGTAAAGATAGAATTGCAGAGGTAAAATACACAAGATCACTTATCTTATGAAAGCTTTGCTCTCCAACCAGCTACGTCGCTGCAACGTTCCACCCAACCATAGGCCAGCGTGCTCCTTAATCTCTCAGCAACACTACCACCCCCGAGCTGGGCATGATTCTCCAAGGAATAAGGGAACTAGCAGGCTTACACATATCCAGGGATGCACAAAACACACATCCAAGCCAACCGAGTTGGGTTTATCAGGCCATTAAGGAGTTGGGAAGGCAGATTGCTAAGCTGCTGAGCTCATTACAGAGCCAAGGACACCTACACCAGAACTAGCCTGACCTCTAAGACACCCATCCACACCCAACACAAGGAATCAGTCCCTTCTCTGCTACACAGTCCCTCAGGCCCTGCATTCCCTTCTAGTGCTATTCAGGGGTGATGGAGAAGAAGTCCAGCCCTCTAGCTCTGTCTGTGTGGTTCCAGCCACCAGGTTTATCAAGCAAAACTAAGCCAACATTAGAGGAAATTTGGGGTCTAAAATGGGCCTTATAAGAAAACATGCCAAAATAAGTTTTTGTGAGTTGGAATTCAAGAACCAATAGAATTTCAATAAAATAAGTCAACCATAATGGTTGAATTGACATATTTGTCATTAAAAAAAACTACTTTTTTTGTTCGTATTTTCGACATATCTCATTGTGTTTTTACTCAAATTTCGATTGGGAGAGCTCGTTGGATGTGGAATTTGATTCCACATCCAACGAGTACCCACAATGCATACTTTTGATGGACCCCGCTACCCCAAAAACAAGAAATACCTGGAAAAACGTGATGATGACATCATCATCACATTTTTTCAGGTATTTCTTGTTTTTGGGGTAGCGGGGTCCANCATCCCTATTCCTCTCACATTCCGAAGACCAACCATTGCACTCAGGTAACTCATTTAGCTGTCACAGCCTAAACAGGGAAAAACGAATCTCAAGTGACATACAACAATTCCCAAATGCAGCAGCAACACACTTACAGTAGGGGAAAAATCAACAGTCCATCCAAGGAAATTGAGCCACGAAAAGACTCACACAGACCATGTTGGAAACAAATTTACAGACTTCCGGCTTGGGCGTGAGTAACAACCAATGCAGAGCCCACAAATTCGACCCATGGGGAAAGGATTCAGCCACATCATTCACAAATCCATGGAGGAAACGGAGTGGGTAAAAACCAAGCAGATTCCTGTGCGTGGAAAGAAATAATGGACAGGAAATGGTGGGAAATTAACAGAACACAAAGAGGATGCGAAATTGGGCGTGCGTGAGTGTTCAACAAACTCGTGGAGCCCAGAAAATGCCTGCGTGAGACCCAAAATGCCAAGAGCCTGTGCGTGAGGATGAAAAACAATGGAGAGGACGCGAATTGCAAGTCTCCAGCATTTTGCAACTCGTGGGGAGGAAGAAGAGTCTGCGTGAAGGATGAGGATGAATTGAATGAAGGGCATAGGCTAGGACTGATAGTCCTGCCACCCCACACCCCAAAGCAATAACTGCCATAACTCCTCCCAGCTGCCAACATAAATTCTTAAAGAAGGTGGTTGGACTAAGACAAGGGAAGAAGACACATGGGTTTTCCCCCCCACACATCCTTATCCTTGGGAAAATCATGCCCCTTTCGATTTAGTTGCCACGACCGTAGCTGGTTGTGTTCATTTTTAATTATAGATGCATATTTACATGGTGATAAACATAATATATGCCGCATGCCCTGATATACCATCGGTGACAATTTTAAATCCTAGACATAACGTGACCGATCAATGGTGGGGCCTTGGCCTTTAACTCCACACCATGATCATTTACAATATACATATCATATACATCTAATGTAACGGGCTCAAAACCGGGACATTACAACCTGCCCTCGCCTGGTCCCCTATCCAATTGAGGTTAGCTAACCAGCAAAGGATTGTGCCCCTAGGAAGATTCCTGAGTGTCCAAATAGATATTGACAGGGTCCGTACTCTCGTGGACTTTGAAGTGATTGAGATCATTGATGACAGCAATCCCTATCCCGCCTTGTTAGGAATAGAATGGGTGATGGAAAATGCTGTAGTCATTAACCTAAAAAAGAGACAGATGACCTTCGAAGGGAAAGACTTAAGAGTCATCCTACCCTTGGACCCCTCACAAGGAGAAAGGTATACAGAACCACTACGGGACGAAGATCAGAATGATTCGGAGACCATGTACACTATTACCGTGCAGGAAGAAGATTATGAGGGCCCTCATGCTGTGGGTTGGGAGTCTGGTAGCTCCTATATGAATGACTCTAAAGACGACTTAGCAAGTTGGTAGAACCAATTATATGAGCTCCATGGGCACAGAAGTACCAGACCTACTAAATCCCTCAGATGGCTCAGTTCACAACCAAGCGCTCTACCTACTTTTGATGGTTTGACAGACCCTAACTCGTTTATCGTACAATTCTCAGGCCAGATACCTGAGTCACAGAAAATGACCTCTCTGGATTCAGCACTCAAAGTCACAGCAGCCAGATGGTGGAAGAGCCATAAGCCGCAGATTCCTAGCTGGGAAGACTGTCAGAGGCTCCTTCGCTTGAGATTTAAGGACTAGCCTAAGGAGGTGCGAAGCAAGTTTGATGGAAAATCTAGTCCCCAAGAACATTTGGCAAAATGCTATGCGGCATGGAAGTATGTACCTCAAGACGAATGGGCACATAGATTCATCCATACACTGGAACCGATAGCTAAGAACCGGTACGAGGAAGTTGAGCTCCGCCTAGATACTATAAGTTGGGACTGTCTTTCCCATAGTTTTATACATACTTTTTCTACTAATGATGTCTACCCAGCTCTAGATGCAGCTATCAGGATAATCCATACCAAGGTCTTTGATGACCAAGAACTAGTAGAACATCGACCTGATTGGACAGCGTAGGAAGCCCACGCAGTATAATGTTATAACTTCGCCATTGAGGAGGATAAGGACCCGCGCAATATCGCTATCCCTGAGTCAAAAGGATGCTGCAATGTGCATGGACCAGTAGTCGAAGCCCCGGAAGTGACTCAGCCCCTAAAGATGCGCACAGTTAACATTGGATCCGAAGAACAGCCTAAGTTGGCTACCATTGGCGACTATTGGGATGATGAGATGGTCAGCAAGGTAACCCAACTCCTCCATGAGTACCAAGATCTCTTTCCAACGAAGTTCTTCGAAATGAAAGGTATCTTGGGTGATATCGGCATCATGAAGATCCCTTTGAAACCTGATGCAAAGCCTGTGAAGCAACGTCCTTATAGATTGAATTCGAAGTATAAAGATAAGGTTAAGGTGGAGCTAGAAAAGATGCTTGCTGCCGGAATAATAGAGCCGATTGAGGAATCTGAGTGGGTCAGCCCTATGGTGGTACAGGAGAAGAAGACTAAGGGAGAAATCCGAATCTGCGTCGACCTAAGGAAATTAAATGATGCCTGTCTGCATGATCCCTTTCCTACCCCCTTTACAGATGAAGTGCTCGACAATGTTGGAGTTCAAGAAGTCTACTCTTTTACTGATGGGTTTTCTGGCTACCATCAGATCCGAATTGCTCCAGAAGACCGACATAAGACAACCTTTGCTACTAAAATGGGATCCTTTCAGTATACTGTTATGCCCTTTGGGCTGAAGAATGCACCTGCTATATTTTCTAGAGTCGTCATCTCCGCGTTTAAGGAATATATACATAAATTCTTAGAAGTTTATTTTGATGATTGGACTATTTTTGGGCTAGTAAAACACCATCTCACTAGTTTGAGACTTATGTTGAACAAGTGTAGACAGCACCAAATTGCCTTGAATCTAAAAAAGTGTATCTTTTGTGCCCCTTTTGGAATTCTGCTTGGTCACGTTGTCTGTAAGCAGGGATTGATGATGGATCCTGCGAAGATAGCTATTATTGTAAACCTGCCACCCCCGAAGTCCGTCAAACAACTTCACACGACACTCGGTCACACTGGTTACTACAGGAAATTCATCCAAGGATATGCTCAGATTACCGCTCTGATGGAAAGGCAGCTGAAGAAAGATATTAAGTTCGAATGGACACCGGAGTTCCAAGCAAGCTTAGATATTTTGAAGGAAAAGATGGTCACTGCCCCTATTCTAGTATTCCATGACTGGAACAAAGAGTTTCATGTGCATGTCGACGCATCCTCCATTGCTTTGGGGGTGGTATTGGCTCAACCAAGCGCAGGTCAGATCGACCACCCTATTTCTTTTTCCAGTAGAAAATTATCCACTGCAGATAAAAATTATACTACAACAGAGCGGGAAGGCCTCGCTATGGTGTATGCACTACAGAAGTTTCGACATTATCTGTTAGGATCTCATTTTAAGATGTTTACTGACCATTCTGATTTGAAATATTTGGTTAACAAGCCTGTGCTAGGAGGAAGAATATGCAGATGGCTGATTCTGTTCCAAGAATATGACTTCGAAATATAGTTAAGCCTGGGAGACTGAACCTAGGACCTGACCGCTTGTCGAGGCTCGAGTCGGGAGAAGAACCCACCAGTTTGGATGAGGGCCTCCCTGACGTGCAGCTGTTCGCCATCCAGATTTTCGATGAATACTTCCAGGATATTGCTCAGTATTTGTCTATAGGGTTTCCACCTGCTGAAATGACAACCCAACAGAAAAAGCAGCTGGTAGTACGAGCAGCGGACTTCACCCTAATAGCATTCCAGCTGTACAATATGGGACCAGATGAAATACTACGCAGGTGTGTCTTGGAGCATGAAAGGCCACTAATTCTGTTTGAGGCACATTTTGGCACAACAGGAGGTCATTATGCAGGGAAAGCTACCACACAGAATATTTTGACAGTCGACTTATGGTGGCCCACAGTTCACAAGGATGCAAGAGAATATTGCCACAGCTGCGACGTCTGTCAGAGGACAGGAAAACCATCCAGGCGGGATGAAATGCCCCTAGTTCCGTAGGTAACCTTACAAGCTTTTGACAAATGGGATATTGACTTTGTCGACCCTATCAACCCCCCTACGAAGAAGTCCGGTGGGAGATATATTATTACAGCGACTGACTACCTTACCCGTTGGGTTGAATCCCAACCAGTCAAGAACTGTAGCGCTGCTACAGCTGCGCAATTCATCTTTGATCACATCTTGTCCAGGTTTGGGTGTCCTCGCGTCCTTATGAGCAATCAAGGATCACATTTCTTAAATAAAACTATTGAAGTACTAACTGAAGAATTTCAAGTGTATCATCAGAAAAGTATAGCCTATCATCCACAAGCAAATGGGACTGTCGAAGCTTTTAATAAGATCCTTGAGCATGCTTTGACAAAGGTTTGTAATGCTAACAGAAATGATTGGGACCTTTGAATTCTAGCAGTGCTATGGGATTACAGAACTACTTGCAAAAAGTTGACAGGCCATACACCTTTTCGATTGGTTTATGGGCAAGAAGCCGTCATGCCCATGGAGTACATTGTTCCCAGCCTCAAAATATCTGCTTTCACCGAGATGGATGACCCCGCCGTAATGACAGAGAGACTGAAACAGATATTAGAACTCGAAGAAGATAGATTTATTGCAGGTTTCCAGCAACAGGTGCAGAAAGCTTGAGAAAAAGCGTGGCATGACAGACACATTAAGAAGAAATAATTCCAGCAGGGTGATCTTGTGCTCCTCTATGACAGCAAATTCATGAAGTTCCCAGGAAATTTCAAGACACATTGGAAGGGACCATATATAGTACAGAAAGTTACTGATGGGGGCACAGTCCAGCTAGCTAAGTTAAATGGAGAACTTTTTCCTTCTATGATAAATGGGAGTCATCTAAAAAAGTATAGGGACAGGCCAGGTACTAAGAATTGGAGGTAGCACCAAGAAAGAAAAGTCCACGTACCCAGAACAGCTGAAATTGGGTACTGGACCATCAGAGAAGTTGTTCACCACACTATGGAATGTCGCAGTCTGAAGGATGAAGTATGGGAAGCCAAAGGTTGGTCAGGGGACACAGGTTCATCCTGTGTCGAAGTGGAAAGTGGTTGTTATGTTGTAGGTTGGAACTGTGTCATAGCATAGAATGAGACGGATAGGACAAAATGAATTTGGCGGCGACGGCACATGAGCTACTCTCAATACCCGTAATTATGAGATTTTGGGAAAATCTGAGGCTGGGTGTGACGAGATTTCTGGCATTCAAGCTGATTTGATGTCATTAATACACTATGATGATAGATTCTGTAACAAAATTCTATAAGCTACATTGGCCCGTGAAGTCTTCCATAAAGCTCTTCTTGGAGTTTACTCAACTGAGGCCATGTCAAACAATTGTGAAGTCCAGGAGCTAGTACGAGAGTTCAGAGAGAGAGGTCTACAGAACCTTCTGAGTAATCCACCAGTACAGTCGTATTCGACTTAGGTACAAAGGCAGGCAGAAGTTTGCTCTAAATCAGGCGAAGGCAGGCACAAATTTGCTCTAACGTGGAACGACGAAGGCCATAAGACCTCACCAACAGATTCTAGGGAACCCCGCCATGAAATCTTCCAGCATAGCAGAACCATGGCCGCTGTGTGTCTTATGCAGCATGACACGCAATTCCAAGGGACCCCAAGTTGTGGATGGTTAAGCGTCACCAACCCAAGCAAAGGATGGGGTTGCAGATGGATCCACAAGGCCTTGCCCAGCATTAATAGAAAGAAGGAAAGAAGTAGGCAGTCGGCAACAGCAGGATGGACTCCAGGAATCAGCGCACATTGTCTTCGCTAAACAAATTTTACCACTAGCCGAATAGACGAGTGCCCCGAGATGGGATATCGGTGAGTCTTAGGGGCCTGTTGGGGTATGCACCCTAACGGTCCTTAAGGCAAAATATCTTCGCGGGCCAAAGGATTTGTAAGTGGAGGTTGACTCAAAATAGTCTTAGGGGTGTCGGGGGTTGAGTCAAAGTCCTCTATTGTAATAAACCCACGGTTTAAGACCATGGTTTAGGTTTTTGGGTGCCCATGGTTTGAAGCCATGGTTTTATAATAGCGCGATGTATAAATAGGCATTTTTGTAAATAAGAAAAGTTAGGCTTTTTGATGTAAAGAAGGTTAAGGTGAATCTAAGGCTGTTGTGTAAAAAAAGGTTAAGTCCCAGCTGTGTGCGTGGACGACCTCTGCAGCTGTGTGCGCAGATGGTTTTGTAAGAAGTTAAGGGAAATCTGTAGCTGTGTGCACAGAGGCCTGCTGCTGTGTGCGCAGCTTAAGAGACTGAAGGGATCTGTAGCTGAGTGCATAGATCAGAACTGTGATTTTGAAGAAAGTTGAAATAAAACACAGTTCTGTGGACGTAGCCCCTACACTGGGGGTGAACCGCGTTATATCTGGTGTTGTGGTTCTTGTGCTATTTCTATTTCTGTTTGTTTTCACGCATTAATAACAGTATAAATCTAATAAGTAAGATCACTGTTAATAAATAGCTTCGCTTTGAATTCCCTGTAGTGGGTTGAGCAAGTCACTGCATGTTTAAATATCTGCGAAGTTATTTAGATATAAATTTCAGAGCTCTGTGTTTATTGATTATAAGTTGTTAAAGGACAAGGTACAGTAATCTCCCTCTCTGCTTGCAGAAACCTGATTCTGCGGCGCCCCATAGCTGTTTCGGGTGAGACTGCAACCTGTTCACAGGTTGTTGCCGAAAGGGCCAACACTATGGGTCTTTTGTTGGTGTGACGCAAAAGGATTAAACCCGGGTCTGCCCTATTGCCCAACAAAGTCTTCTTCTATATATCATCTGGATCATCATCGAGTCCTTGCCATCTTCAAGTCATCTTGTTATCTCCTAAAATAATTTTATTTTGATAGTATGAAGAATTCAAGTCATGTCATGACAGATTTAAATATGACTAACAAATTGAAGGTCTCTGTTTGCGCTATGGTTGAAAAAATTGGAAGTTTTAGCTTTCGGTGGCTTAAGTGAGTTTTTCAACAACTCATTAACCACCGAAAATCTCACCTTTCGGAAGCTAACAGTTTTAACGTAGGACCATCCTCTGTTTTTTATTTGGGTGAAAAATTCAGAAGTTGTAGCTTTCGATGGCTTAGGAAAGGCTCAAAACATCTCATTAGCCACCGAAAAGGGTCGTCTTCAGCAGATTAGAAAGGAGTGCAACATATACACTAATAACTGAAAGAACATTTTTAACAGCAGGTCGAAGTTTTTGTCCTCTACGACACCGACGTTTCAGAGGTTTATTCCTCTATACCACCAACACTACGAAGAATCTTGTAGTTTGAAGCACTGACACATTCAGTTTTGGGGTTCTGATCGCCGACAAGTTAGGGGTTTAAAGCGTTGACGCGTTCAATTTTGAGGTTCTGATCATCGACGCATTAGTGGTTTGAGGTGCCAATCATCGATGCATTAGTGGTTATAGATTTCGATCGCCGATGCTTAACCATCGCGACGGTAGTGGTTTGAAATGCCGACACTGTGGCAATGTTCAGTTTTGAGGTTCTGATGTTTTAGTGGTTTGAGGTTTCGATCATCGACACATTAGTGGTTAGTATTCCCGACCTCTGTTGCTTAACCATCGCAAAGGTAATGATTTGAAACGTCGACACTATGGTAGAATTTAGTTTTGAGGTTCTGACCATTCAGGTTAGAGCTTTCGATCGTCGATGCTTAACTGCTGCGTGGGTAGTGGTTTAAATCATCGACACTGTGGCCACATTCAGGTTTGAGGTTTCGATCGCCGACAATTTAGTGGTTTAAAGCACTGAAGCATTCAGTTTTGAGGTTTTGATCGCTGAAACATTAGTGGTTTGAGGCACCAATCACCGATGCATTAGTGGTTATAGCTTTCAGTCACCGATGCTTAACCGTTGCTACGGTAGTGTTTTGAAACGCCAACACTGTGGCAGAGTTTAGTTTTGAGGTTTTGATGTTTTAGTGGTTTGAGGTTCCAATCACTGACACATTAGTGGTTAGTCTTCCTGACCTCCGATGCTTAACGATCGTGACGGTAATGGTTTGAAATGATGACACTGCGGCAGCGTTTAGTTTTGAGGTTTTGATTTTTAAGGTTAGAGCTTCCAATTTCCGATACTTAACCGTCGCACCGATAGTGTTTTAAATCACCGAAATTGTAGCCACATTTAGGTTTGAGGTTCCAATTTTTCAGGTTAGAGTTTTTGATCATCGACCATGGCGACAAGATATAAAATTCTGGTGGATTAGGCAATAAAGATCATGTCAGTTAACCACTGAAACACTGGATTTTGGAGGCTAATTTACAGTGGACCAGTAGCAGTGATCACTAGCAACTACTTCAATTTTTTAATGTTTAATCAATGAACTAAATCTTCATCATAGTTAGACAAATAGTTAGGTAGGGTTTGAAACCCTAATTTGGAAAAACTATCACTTTTGAGTATTTTTGTGAAAATAGATCGAAGTTTCAGGATCTGTACTTTTGTAAAAAGGATATAAAGCCTAAGATTGATTTGATAATAAGGGTTCGAATTCAGGGATTTATAATCCTATTCTATTGTCAAGATTCTCATCTTGTTCATTCTAAAATATAAGCTCTTTTGTTATGATTTGTTCAGCCATCATCTTTATCTTTACTGTACTTATGCCTGAATGTGTATTTAGGTTATTTTCAAGTTGATTAATAGCTAATAGTTGTCATCCTATTGGTGAGTTAATGTGATTTGATTTATAAGTACCATCCTTGTTAGGATTTAGCCATTTATATGCATCGTTTTTGTATGTAAGTCTGCCAGCTTGATGAGTTCTCCATCCCTGCATATTATTGTCAAACTACTGAACAAGTTGTAACTAAAAGCCTTGTAATTGAATGAGCTTCATGCATCTCTTGAGAGTGGTAGGTTATATAGGTCACCTGACTTAATCCATATAGAAAAACCTAAAAACATTTTAATTTACCAGGCATCCTCAAGCTACAACCAAGAGGAGTTTCCTTGACTGATAACAAATTGGCGTTGTTGCCGGGGAGAGGAGACTGAAGCTCAAATTCCCTGGGAGACGACATAGATCCCTGCTTTAATGATAGAAAATGCTTGGACATTGTTCTTGTTGTAATCATCTATCTGGAAACTCCATTGAAATAACGTGGCTTCAAGAATACCAAGTACGAGAGCAAACCCTAAGGGGCCACCAGCAACACCTATTTCAGATCCAAAAGAGATTCTAACAAGAGCTAGCATTTCACTAAGGAAGACCTCCAGAGCTGCAAGGGGAGCTACAAAAGGGTTGAGGAATATTCAAGCACTGTTTCTTGTGAAGATCTCATCCCTGGTGACTCCATTGAATAATTGTGGCTCTGAATGGCTCATACTAGAGCAAATCAAGAGAGGCCACCAGCAACACCTATTGCAGACCCAGAGAAGATCATCAAAAGCAGAAGAGATCTACAAAGGAAAAATTCCAGGGCAGCAAGGACATCTAGATCATATTTGTTGCTAGAGGGAGAAGAAAAACTAGCCCTACTGCTAGGATAGATTTACAAATAATTATATTTCCCTGATCCACATGAATTTAATAAATCTCCACTAGGGAGGACACGGCTGATAAAAGATGAAGAGGCAAGATTCAAAATCCAGGTACAAGTTCAGCAGTTTACTTTATGAACTACTGTTATTTTTTATCAGCTTCTTTATACTTTTCCCTTCACATGTTAAAATAATTATCCTATGTTTTATATATTCTGAATATTATCAACCATCTTTTATAAATTCATCTGTAGAAGAATATTTGCAACCTGCTTGTATTGTCGAAGGTGAATCAGGCTTTGTGTCGTAGCTCATTTATAAAAATGACCTCTGTATCCAAATTCCTTCTAAATTTGATCAGCCATGTAACCTTGAAGAAACAAAAATTGATTCAAAACCTATGTAGATCTCAACACTCGTTGCCATAACTATTGAACCTTGTCAGTCAATTGTTATCCCTCATGATCAGCCCACATCCTTTCAAATCAAAATCAGGATGAAGATGTATAAGCCATTAAAACTGCTTTCTTGGCTTCACCCTTATGCTCTTGACTGTTATGAATGTAGTGAGAATTTCTCCTCACTATAGGGGTAGAAATGGCTCCCTTATGCCTATAGGGAACAAGGGTAGGTTTCTACCCTTAGACAACAGTAAAAAACGGAATGTAAAATGGTGAAAAATAGAGCTGTGAATTGAAACTAAGCTAATCTAAGCTATGGAAAGTAAATGGTAGTTACAGTAAACTAAATCTAAGAGAAAATAACAGAAAGAAACATGGAGATGCAGCCCTATTGAAACCCTCTGCACACAGTGGGTTAGGGTTCCACCTCCAAAACCTGCAAAATCAACCTATACTACTATGAAGACAACCTGCAAATGATGTTAATGGCAAACCTACAACTGGAAATATTGGTTAGAAAAAAAAACAAGTAAATAACCATGCATGAAAATAAGCTATACCTCACTTAGGTGGAAATGGGCCACCATGCCCTAGCTCATGGGAGAACCTCTCTCTTGGTTGGGAAGCAATGGCTTGGAGAAATGGAAATGGAGGAGAGGAAGAGTGGGTGGTTTGAGAGAAAGAGGTCTCAAAGAATCCATGGGCAGCATAACAATATGCAAATGAGGAGTGTTTTGAGAGTGAGCCCTCACCCTCCTTATATAGTTTTTCCAAGGGGTTTTTAGGGTTTTAATCCCTTGGTCAAGGATTTAGCCCCTTCTGCACTAAATTTAGCCCCTTTCAGGGTTTTAGCCCCTTTTTGAGGGCTTTAGCTCTTGGGGGTCTATTTTGGGCTCTTTTTTGGGGTTTTTAGCCCTTTTCTTCATCCTTGGGCTCTTTTGGAGGTGCGGGGGTCAAATGGAAGGTCTTATGGAGTGAAATGAGTGTCGTGAGATGGTGTCCTTGGGTGGTGTAGGCCATTGAGAGTTGTGTGGGGGATTTTTTGGTTAACAGATTGCCCCCTGATGTGTGAGGGTAGGAGCTCAACATATGACCGATGGAAATCATAGGATTTGATGTCGAGAGGTGGTGCTTCCAGGGCTGGGGCATGGTGGCTTTTGGTTTTGTATTAATTTGGTTCCCATCAATGGGTGAGATACAATAAATGTGTGACATATATATGGATGAGGTGGGCATTCCCATGATCATGACAATGTCAAGAGAATCATCTGATCTATGCTATAAAATACAAGAGCCGATCATATACAAATGATGTTACAATGTTGATTGCCTCTATGTGAGGCTGAATACAATACTAATCTAGTACATTGGATCCATGGCATTCTCATGGAATGCTATATCTTCATGACTGATGATTTGCTAGATCTGGTTCATAGCTATGTGGACTCACTGATTCAGATTCAGCATATTTGTGGTACAAGTATGCTGGTTCAATCATAAAGGCATATCGAGCACTGCTGGGGATTTCGAACACTGTCTCCAACACAACTCGGAAATGACAAGGGACATAACCTATTTGGGTCCCTCAAGTGGACTCACCAGTGTGCTAGAGTCAGGTGACATCCGGTGTCTTTGACCAAATATTATGTGGAACAAACCCTGTATGAATCTCAACGGTGCAATGATGGAGTTGAAGTCGAGCATGTGAGAAACAACCATCCCAAGAGGCACTAAGGACTCCTCTCAAGTGGTCCAAAAAACTCATCAATGATGTCGATGAAACCAAGGTACAAGGACCTTTGGGTCCATCCTCTAGAATATGTGTGCTGGCATCGACAGAGGGATACCTTCCCCTAGCCAAGGCAATGATGTTTCCTTGACCAGGAGTGAGAGGGATAACCGAAAGGTGTGAAGCAATTTGTGAACCAACTCACTGAATTGGGGGGGGGAGGGGAGAGAAGGGAAAAAAAACTGAATAGGGGCATGGTGGGGAGGGAGACTCAAACTTCCTTTATTCAGAGTATGACGGCAGGGCGGACCAGGCAGCAAATGAAACTGGCTCATGAGAATGGGATCCTAGCTGTAATACTGGGAATGTTGCTGCAGATGAGAAATACTTGGAGGAGGTGGACACTTTTGATACTGATGGGATCCAAGGAAGACACATTGCAAAGTACTCTGAACAAAGGTGACCTAATGTGGAAATGCTTCCAAACTATTTTCTGTGGGGTGGTGTCTAAGGACACCGTTGTGGTACAATCTCGTGGATTTTTAGCGAGCCCGAGAAAGTAAATGCTCGATGGTGCTTTCAATTTTAGAGAGTCTAAAAGCACGAAGAAGACTCCAGTGGGAGATCTTTTTTGTTGGTAGTCTCCTGAGCCCAAAAAAGGATAAAAGTATACATAGGAGAGCTCTCCCATCCTAGAGGGGATGAGAGACTTCTTTACCATTGGTAGTCCAATCAGGTCGGAAAAGGTTAAACCTATACTGACTGGATAGTCATTCAAATACTTTTATGAGCATGAATGAAACCAAGTTTGATCGGTGATATTTTCTTGTTGAGATGGCTGGAAAAGAGCTTAACGACAACTAGTTGTGAGCTTTTCCATAAAGTGCGGCCCTTTTGCTTGAGAAAGCATGAAATTATGTAGAGGGGAACGGTCTTGGCTTGAGTGTGCCAAGGAGGTCCTTTTCATGAAATGGTATACATGGTCCGCAAAAGGAGGTAAATGAGATGATGTAGACACCCTTTCCTATGCTTTAGTGAGCTGGAAAGGAAGTAGCTATGGTCAACGATATTTTCATTGTTTTAAGGAGTCAGAAAAGAGCTTAAAAGAAACTCCAATGTGGTAAATTGATGGTGGCACATGCGGTGGCCCATGTCAGGATGATGGACAGAGGTCCAAAGGTCATCCACACAGTATGGATGGAACATACCAATACATGCATGGGATAGATTGTGGCAGAGGCAGGAGAGATGGTGCAGTAGAGGCACGCGAACCGAGGTGGCTCTCAAACAGAGGTCAGGAGAGCATGTGTGTGTGTCGCGGTGGACAAACTTGAATACATGTGATGTGAGTGCAAGTCCGGGGGCACCTATATGAAAAATACGTGCAAGAAAAGAAATCATTTTGTGGACAGTGGTCCAGAGGTCTGTGTAAGGTGTGGTAAAAAGAAAAGACAATCTATGTGTCAAAAATACAAAATAAAAGCTAAAATTACAGTCCTTGATGGGCGGCGGCCCGAGGACACTTCTATGCCAAATACATGGAAGAAAAATAAAGGTGTTTGTGGAAGATGGTCTAGATATCCGCATGTGTTGCGGTGAAAAAGACAATTATAAATGCAAAAACAAAAGTATAGTACAATCCTTAATGGGAGGTGGCCCGATCGCTCACATGAATTGCAATCGGGCAATGCGATATGCGTACCGGTCTGTAGAAAATCGCATCGTCATGTCATGGATTGTGAATTGAGGTGACTTGTGGGAAATGGTCCTGAATTTGACTACTTAAACATGAGATGATGGTCTCATCAAGAAATGGAAATTTGGGCCCGGGGGTGTGAGAGGTGTGTCGAACCGGTTCCAGGTGACTTTGGATTAGCAGCTGATGGTGCTTCCCTTCCATCTGCCAAATTATTCTAGGCATTTTATATTATATCTGGCCACATCCAAGTCGACCATTGGGGTAGTACTAGTCTAGGAGGATGATAAGCTTATAGAGCATGTCATTTATTATCTTAGCTATGCTTTGACCGGACCTGAACTTAGATACTCCCACGTTGAGAAATTAGCCTTAGCAACTGTTTATGCTGTTCAGAGGTTATGTCACTACATTTTACTGAGGACCACGATGGTAGTGGTGGATGTGAATCCGTTTCAATATGTTTTATCCCAATGGATTGTTGGGGGAAAATTTAACAAATGGATAATCATTCTCCAAGAGTTTGACTTTGATTTTCAGTCTGCTAAGTCTAATAAGTCCTTAGTTTTTGTTGAACTTATAGCAGAATTTCCTACTGAAGAAGATGTAGCCATTGAAGATGACTCATTCCTAGATGAGCACATCTTCTTGATATCCACCTCTAATCCTTGGTATGGGGATATTCTTATATATCTCAAGACTTTGAAGTATCCTGTAGCTTCCTCAAGGGAGGAACGATGTAAATTACGCCTTCATTCCAAGAACTACCTCATCATAGGAGATACATTATATAGAAGAGGGTTAGATTCCATTTTGCATTGATGCCTTACCCATGAGGAAGCAGAGATTGTCCTGAATGATTCCCATAGTGGAGCGTGTGGGGGTCATTTATCTGGGTTAGCAAAGGCCCATAAGATACTACGTGCCGGTTATTTTTGGCCCATGATCTTTAAAGATTGCGTGGAAGCAGTGAAGCATTGTCATCCATGTCAGCTTTACACCAGGGAAATGCGGCCACATCCTGGTCCATTATTTCCTGTTGTCTCGGTAGGCCCCTTCATGAAATGGGGGATTGATTACGTGACATGCAACCCAGCCTCGGCTAGGGGGCATAAATACATCATTGTTGCTATTGACTATTTTACGAAATGGGCAGAGGCAATGCCTACTTTTAAAGCCGATGGGGAAACAACAAATTTCTTCTTATTCAATCAGATTATAGCACGGTTTGGTATACCCAAAGTAATTTTCACTGACCATGGCAGTCATTTTCAAAATAACATGATGATGGAACTAACCACTATGCTCAGATTCAGACAAGAACATTCATCTTCGTACTATCCATAGGCAAACGGTCAGGTTGAGGCTGTCAACAAAACTTTAAAGACTATCCTTAAACGTACAACTGATGCAGCCTTTCCTAACTAGCACATCATGTTATATCTTGTTCTTTGGGCCTACCGAACTAACGTAAAAACTGCTACTGGTTTCTCCCCTTTCCAACTCGTTCATGGAGTGGAAGCAGTTACTCTGATTGAGTGTGAAATATCGTCTCTAAAAATAGCTATTCATGTGTTACCTGATACGACAGAGCTTGAGGAATGTCTGGTACATTTGGAACACCTTGATGAACAACGTAGAGATGCGCTGACCACTAATCAAGCTCATAAAAATAGGGCCAAAACTTAATATGATAAATCGATCAAACCTCGGGTTTTCTCTGAGGGGGAACTTGTTTTGCTTTGGGACCAAGACAAAGAACCCCTGGGGGCAGGAAAATTCAAGGCCATGTGGTTAGGACCTTATGTCGTATCGAAAGTGTTGAAGAATGGGCACATATGAGTTAATTTATTTTGATGGTAACAAGCTTCCTGAGCCTAGAAATGGGCTCTACCTGAAAAAGTACTATGCTTAGGCTTAGCACTTTTTCTTGTATTTTCTTGTATGTATTTTTATGTACATTAGGTTGTAGGTTTTTTTTTTATACTATCTGCTGGTTGTTACAGATGTCTTCTAAAAGGTATATAGGGTTCGCTAATGGTGCCAACAATCACACTTGTAACCTAGCTTCAGCAGCGTGGGTTATTTACTCTCCCTCAGGACAGCTTGTTGCCCCTAGAGGTGCTTGCTTAGGTCCTGCTTCTAATAATGTTGTTGAGTATAGGGTCATAATTGAACTCATATGGGATGCTTTGTCACGTGGTATCACCCAGCTTGAAGTCCGTCTAGACTCTCAGCTGGTGGTTTCCCAGCTCAATCGAGATTATTAGGTATGAAATCCTATTCTATTACGTCAGTTCACGCAAATTCGGTTATTGGAAAGAAATTTTGAAGTTATTATATTCAATCACATTCCACAAAATCAGAATTCATTGACTGATGCATATGCTAATTACATTTTAAATTGGCATCTAACACACATTTCATAAAAGATATACAGCACACATATAAAAAACATTTGTAAATAAACCAACAACAATATATATATATATATATATATATATGTAAAATATCTGTCCATAGATAGGTCGATTCTGATCCTTTGATCCCATCATAACGGTATAATATACAAAAATATACAAAAATGTGGATCACAGTCCATCAAAATGTCCTAGATCTAAGCAAAACCACCTTGGTCACTTGGACCAGCTTGGTCCCCATGGTCCCTCCATACTCTGGCTTCCTTATCCTCTTCAGCTTCGGAAGTGTCCACAGCTTCTATGTATACCAGAACCGCTCTGGTCACTCATCTGAAAAGACGTAACCAGACCGGTGGAACTCCAACAACAAACTCCTGCATGGCAGTCGGGATATGCTCTATCCGCAAGGTGGGAACTCTTTGGGTCAGCTTGGCCAGCTTCCCCTCTAGAACCCTAATCAGCCTCAGGTCTTTGCCTATGAATGACAGGATGAACAAACATGCGTGGATTCCCCTCAAGGCGGACCAGTCTGTTGGAGCAGGGTCTCGCAACTATAGGAAAAGCTGTTATTTTTGGTAGAAGATGGGAAATTTTGGGAGGAAAGATAGTTTTGGCGATGCAATAGAGGTACAACGTTGTAGTGCATTTCCCATCGTGGATCACGGGCCAAAAATCATGGCGGTTGGAAAAGAAAGTCAAAAGGAAATAGTACTTGAAGCGGCCGAGAAGAGAGCTCAACCACTGCATTTAACACAGTGGCGACAACAGGAGGGCTCATCTACCCTCGTAAAGGAAGAAGGAGCAATGGGCCAAGGTATTAAAGACAAAGGATAGAAGGGGAGCAACCGAGGAAGCGATGCCCATACCCACGATCAGCACCAGAAATTGTGCAAGACTGCAGGAAGCTGCAGTGTGACCAGTAAAGCGACAGTACAAAGTACAGAAAGGCCGACTGTCATAGTTAGGGTTTTGGGTTACTGTTGGGATAGGCCCATAGTTTTGTATCATGGTGAGACCTTCGGGCCACCTATTTAAGCATGTATTTTGTATTATGAAGGTTTATATAGATAGATAGATAGATAGATAGATAGATAGAGAGATAGTTAGCCAGCCAGTTAGATAGGGAGACATTGAGGAAGAGTTGAGCTCTGGCTCTGTCTTTAATTCTATAGTTATCTTACTATAACTAGTAGCCAGCTCCTTGAGCATGAATGTAACAATCTACGGGGATTGAGAGAGAGAGAGAGAGAGAAAGAGTATATTGTAAGAAGAAAGCAATATAGGAAGAGAAGAGATCTAAGAGAGAAGGGCTCCCGACTATGTGCATGGAGTTTCCCAGAAGATCTCAAGCTGCATAAGAGGTTGTAGAAGAGTTTTGTTACTCTCTCAAGATATAATATAAACACAGTTCCTATGGATGTAGCTTCCCCCCTAGAAGTGAACCACGTACATCCGTGTGTTGTGCGACTGTTTCATGTGATTGTGCTCTACTTGTTTGTTATCTGTTATCTGTTACATGAACTTTGCTTATCAGTTAAATGAATGTATGCATGCTATCCTTCAGTTTATAGTACATAGAAGGTCAAATTCAAGTTGAATGTGTCGAGTACTGTGTATATGAGTTTATCGGTGTTTGGTTCACGACAGTAGCAACTATTGTGTTAAGTGACTTATGTATATTTAGTTCAGCGAGTGAGTGTAATTGATGTTAAGCATGTTAAACTATAGAAGCTTAAGTGAGGTTGTTTAATACCTTAATGAAGGTTAACTGAGCTATTATACCCAGAAAAGAAGCCTCTAGACCTTGAAATTTGATGAGTACATTGAGTCTTACTGTAGGAAATATTGCAGTGTAGAAAGGAGATATCGCACTGTCGGGGAGGCTATGGTGTGAGATATCACAGGTTAAGGGGTTGCGAGTAGAAGAGAAAGTTATGCATTGTCCTAGAAGCTGTGATGTGATAAGAGTCAGTTCCATAGCAGAGTCATCTAGGAAGAGATACAGCCCTTGCTGAGAGATTCAGCTGGTTAAGTAGAGTCTGAGAACCCAGGATGCTGCAGAACCTGGTTGAGGAAACCTGATTCTTCAGCCACCCCATCTAGGATCACTTCAGCTGAGACTTCAGGTCGTTTTGCGGTCTGTCACCGAAAGGGCCAGTGAGCTAGGGGTTTTGTTGGTAGAATAAAGTAAACCCGGGTCTTCCTAGAGAGAAGACCAACAAATGGTTCTGTCGCCAGTTTTGAACAAATTGAAGAGATGATGTTCTGTTGGCATCCTACTAAAGAAGAACTTAACCAGTGGGTTGAGTCTAAGGAAAGAGAATTTTCTGAGAAAGAAAACAAGAGTCCTAGGCTGAATATAGAGGACTAGTTATAGAAACATATCTTCACAGACCTGCATGAGATATTTTTTGCGACCTATGCAAATGAGTTGTACGATTGGTTGTCAAAGTTGAATGATAAGCATGTATTCAAGAAGAAACAGAACATTGTCTGGACACTGGAGCTGATTCACACTGTGAAGAGCATAGATAATCCCATTTCATGGGCAGTAGACTTCTGGCTTGCGAGGTTGCTGGAAGGTTTCATTACAGAGTTTGCAGTTGATCAAAGAAAGAGTTTCAGCGAAGCAGAAAGGTAATTCGTCAAGGGATATCACGGTAAGTACTTGAACTCTATAAATCTCTTCCTTAAGATGTTATTGTATGAAAAAAGAGTATTGGATATATCTCATATGAATAAGTTAAGTAAGTGTAATGTCACAAGAGTTTGAGAGTGACTCTGAAGAAATTGGATGTACACATAGTGGTAAGAGATATAAAGTAGATTTTAGATCTTCCTTCTTTGAAGACAGTTCAGACAGTACTGGAGAACAGAGTGAAATTAATAGAGAAAGAATAGTAGGGGGTATCCCTTACCACCCTTATACCTCACAGAAACAAACCGAGACTCAGAATAATCCCACAGGAACTCCATCTATTAGTTAACACACAGTACATACTACCTCTACACCATCTACATTTACACCGCCAAGTGGTAGTAATACAACAAATCAGAATCCACCTCGTAGAAACAGAATGGGGGATGACATGAAATTACCTACCTTTAAGGGTACAGGGGCAGAAGACCCAGAACAACATTGGTTCCTATGTGAAGCTGTATGGACCATTAAAACGATCCAAGATGAAAATACTAAGCTTGTCCAATTGGCCACTACACTTAGAGAAAGAGCTTTAACGTGGTATATGAGGTATACATCAGTGCAGAACAGAACACTCATACAAGTCATGACCACAATGATTAAGTAATTTAAGAAACCCAAGTCTGAGTCACAATGTATCACAGAACTTAAAGACATCAAATAGTTACTCACAGAGTCAGTATGGGATTTCGATCAGAAATTTAAAGCTCTTATAGACCAATTTAGTTTTGAATTTGTGCCGAAGCAACATAAGGAATGGTTCATCGTAGCACTGCTCCCTCATATCAAACTTCCACTAATGCAACAGAAACTCCATACATAGGATGAAGCATTGGAGATGGAAATGAAACTAGAGGCTTCAGCTCTAGTTGAGACTAGTGCAGGTATGACAAATTTACAGAATCAGTTAGCCAATCTCACTTTACAACTACATGAGATTAAGAATGGAAAAGAGGTTGAGCAAAAACTATGGTGTACAAAGTGTAAAGGACATGGCCATACCAAAGATAACTGTCTAGTATTTATTGAGTATCTAGCAAGTGGGGCTCCTAACCCCTTAGTACAAAATCAAGGGCCATGGTGTGAAATCTATAGAACAAGAGGACATATACCACAGGAATTCCCTTTACTTCAGAAGTATGTACAAACACCTAAGAATTTATACTATAACTTCTGTAAGTCAGTAGGACATGATGAAAATAATTGCAGAGCTTATGATCTTATGATAGAGAGAAAACATGACTTCTACAGAGTCCAGTCAGAGACATCAGGACCAGCAACAGGCCCATCGCATGAATGGGCTCATGATGGCCATGGTGGAGGATTCAGAGGAAGAGGCCATGGTGGAGGTTTTGGTCGTGGCCATGGACCGATTGTTTGTTACAACTGTGGAGCCATAGGACATTATGCTAGAGATTGTCAGAACCCTACTACAACATGTAAGTATTGCAAGTCCTATGATCATACTATAGAAGAATGTCCTATATTGATAGCCAAGATTAAGGATCCTAAGCCAGCAGTAAACCAGAATATTTAGCTTATCGCTGCTGAGCAGAAAGAACCAGAACCAAGAGTCAATATTGTGACTCGCAGCGGTGATTCTACTAGTAAGACATTGTAGGATGCCGAAAAGAATACAGGTCCAAAGTGGGTGCGTAAATCCATTGATAAATCTACACCACTTGACCTACAGAAGAACAAAGAAACATTTTAGCAAGCTAAAAATTTCTTTACTGACTCTACACCATCAGGATTGCAGATATTTCCTCGTAGGGGTGTACCATAGTAAAAACCTTGTGGCGCTATTCCTGTGCAGATATCGCAGGCTACCACATCTGGAAGGTGCGAAGAGGATGAGTTGACAGGAAGTGTACAATCCTTCCTGCGGAGCTGCTTGAAACTCGTAAGAAATCAGAAATCCATAGAAGAGCTTCAACGCATCATAGATCAATATCAGAAGTCTTATTCTGTGAGTAGTATGCAGCATGATGTTCATAGTATTATGGGCCATACAAGAGCAGGAAGAGAAATGAGACTCACAGCACAAATTGGAGAGTTTGAAATGGATGAGGTAATCCTAGATTTAGGATCAGAGGTAAATGTTCTTACTAAGAATACATGGGAATAGATGGGTAGCCCTAAGTTATCCAGATCACCTATCCATATGTGATTAGCCAATCAACAAAGGGTATCACCACTAGGCTGATTACCGCAAGTACCAGTTGATATTGATGGAGTTCGTAGCTTTGCAGATTTTGAAGTCATATAAATTATTGGTGATAGAAGACCGTATCCAGCTTTATTAGGTATCAATTGGGCATTTGAAAACATGGTTGTTATCGATTTGAAGAAAAGACAAATGACCTTTGAGGATAAACAGATTCGATTCATCGCACCGTTGGATCCTTTTCAGGGTCCTCGATACATTGAACCTATCAGAGCAGAGGAAGAGGTGCGTAATATGGAGAGCCTCTATCAGATGAATACTAACCAGAGTGATTATATCAATCCCACCGCAGAAGGAAATATTAGTTGGTGATGTGACAGCTCATGCGCATCGGATTCGGATGTTGGTTTAGAAAATTGGCAAAATAGACTTTATGAAGTTTCAGCTCGCAGATGTGCATTCATGACTAAGTCACTACGATGGATTGGAACAGAGATTAAGGATATTCCGTCATTTGATGGCTTAGCAGATGTCAAAGACCTTTTATAGCAGTTTGAGCAGGAAATCCCTCATGAGTAGAGGATGGAAGCTATTGACCTTGCGGTAAGAGGCACACCTGCAAGATGGTGGCATGCACATAAAGAAAATATCGCATCATGGGATGATTTTAAGAGATTGATGATGATCAGATTCTCTATTGACAAGGAGCATTTCCAGCAGAAATACACAGGAGAAAGTGACCCCAGGTCACATATTACGATTTGTGAACAAAATTGGTCAGACATTCCAGAGGATGAATGGGTTCACCTGTTCATTCACACTTTAGACACAGTCCCAAGGAATTGGTACACTGAGACAGAGTTGCATAAAGGAACGATTACATGGCTAGTTGTGATAGACAACTTTCTACTCACTTTCACTTTTGAATCTAAGTATCCAAGCATTGATCAGGCCCTAGAGAGTATAAAGACTAAGATATTTGATGACTGTACCCTACCAGTGTATGCTCACCCTGATTGGGCCATCCAGTTAGAACATGCACTAGAGTGTTACAACTTCGCAGAAGAGCCAGGTGACAAGGATGAGAATCCTTGCAATATCAACATCCCAGAGTCAGAAGGGACTCGTGAAGTTGATGGAGCAAAGATAGAGATTCCAGCTGTCACAGATCCTATTAAGATTAAAAAGATCAATATTGACACAGAAACATAACCAAAGTTTGCCTCTATTGGAGACTATTGGGATGATGAAATGGTAGGACAAATCGTAAATCTATTACATGAATATCAAGACTTATTTCCCACTAAGTTTATAGAGATGAAGGGAATAGTAGGAGATTTGGGAGTCATGAGGATACCTTTGAAAGTGGATGCTAGGCCAGTTAAGCAGCGTCCATATAGATTAAATCCTCGCTATAAAGAAAAAGTTAAAGATGAGATTGATAAGATGCTAGCAGCAGGCATCATTGAGCCAGTAGAAGAGAGCGAATGGGTTAGTCCCATGGTTGTGCAAGAAAAGAAAACTAAAGGATAAATTAGGATTTGTGTCAATTTGTGCAAACTCAATGACGCATCACTTCATGACCCATTTACGACACCTTTTACTAATGAAGTTTTAGACAATGTGGGAGGACAGGAGATCTACTCATTCACTAATGGCTTTTCAGGCTATCACCAGATCATAATCCATCCAGAGGATTGACATAAGACCACCTTTGTGACAGAATGGGGCTCATTCCAGTATATGGTAATGCCCTTTGGTCTTAAAAATGCACCAGCTATTTTTTCTAGAGTAGTAGTTGTTGTCTTTAAGGAATACATCCATAAATTCTTAGAAGTCTATTTTGATGATTGGACTGTATTTGGATTAATCAAAAAGCATATAGGATATTTAAGGCTCATGTTGGAGAAATGTAGGCAATATCAGATTTCTCTTAACTTGAAGAAATGTATATTCTGTGCACCATTTGGTATTTTGTTGGGTCATATTATTTGCAGACAAGGCTTGATGGTAGATCCTGCAAAGATTGCCATCATTGTAAATCTCCCAGCACCCAACCCAGTCAAGCAATTGAGGACAGTGCTTGGTCATACAAGGTATTATAGAAAATTCATCAAGGGCTATGAAAAGATCACAGCACCTATGGAAAAGATGTTAAAGAAAGAAGTGAAATTCCTATGGAATGAGGAATGCCAGCAAAGTTTAGACACTCTTAAAGAGAAGATGGTTACAACACCCATCTTAGTATTTCCAGATTGGAACAAGCCATTTCATGTACATGTGGATGCATCTGGCATCGCACTGGGGATTGTCTTAACACAGCCAGGAGAAGGGGGTATCGATCACCCTATCACGTACTCCAGCAGAAAGTTATCTACCGCAGAAAATAACTACACAACTACAGAAAGAGAAGGATTAGCTATGGTGTATGCTCTACAGAAGTTTAGGCACTACCTGTTGGGTGCCCCATTCAAGATGTTCACTGACCATTCTGCTTTAAAGTATTTGGTCAATAAGCCAGTGTTAGGGGGAAGGATCTGCAGATGGTTACTCCTATTTCAGGAGTATGATTTTGAAATTATTGTAAAACAAGGGAGATTGAATGCCGGACCCGATCACCTGTCGCGGATAGACTCGGGAGAAGAACCAAGTAATTTAGAAGATAATTTTCCAGATGCACAATTGTTCTCTATCAAGATCGCAGATGAGTATTACACGGATATTATTCACTTTCTCACTATAGGGTGGTCACCAGTTGAATTTACTAAGTAGCAAAATAAATAGTTAGTTGTTAAAGCAGCATATTTCACTTTGATCGTAGGACATTTATATAAGTTAGGTCCAAATGAATTCCTACGCAGATGCGTTATGCCGCACGAGAAAGATGCCATTATCAGAGAAGCACATTTAGGTACCGTAGGAGGACATTTTGCAGGAAATCCGACTGCTCAGAAAATTCTAGCTGCAGGATTATGGTGGCCTACTTTGCACAAAGACACTAAGGAGTTTTGCAGATGCTGCAATATTTTCCAGAGGGTAGGAAAACCTTCATAGAGAGATGAAATGCCACTGCAACCATAGATTATGCTACAGGAATTTGACACGTGGGATATAGATTTCATGGGTCCTATCAACCCACCAGGGAAGCAAACTGGTGCGAGATACATCATCACAGGAACAGAATACCTCACCAGGTGGGCAGAGGCCAAAGCTATAAGGAATTGTGATGCTGCTATAGCTGCACAGTTCATTTTTGAAAACATCATAAGTAGATTTGGATGTCTAGCAATTTTGATGAGTGATCAAGGAACACACTTTTTGAATCGCACTATCGAGGCCTTGACGGAGGAATTTCAGATACAGCATCATAAGAGCACTCCCTACCACCCACAAGCTAATGGTACGGTGGATAATTTTAACAAGATTCTAGAAAATGCTCTTACTAAGATCTGTAACAACCAAAGAGATGATTGGGACCTCAAGGTTAATGCTGTGTTATGGGCTTATAGGAATACATGCAAGAAACTTACAGGACACACACCTTTCAGCTTGGTGTATGGACAAGAGGCTGTTATGCCTATGGAATATATTATTCCCAGTTTAAGAATTGCTCAAATTACTGAGATCGCTAATACAGATATGATGAATGAAATATTAGCGCAGCTGCTTTCCTTAGAAGAAGACAGATTCATCGCAGGATTTCATCAAAAAGTGCAGAAGGCATGAGAAAAAGCTTGGCATGACAGGCACATCAAGAGCAAGATTTTTCAGACAGGAGACCTAGTGCTCCTTTATGACAGCAAGTTTGTTAATTTTCCAGGGATGTTTAAGACACATTGGTTGGGGCCATATCATATTTAGCAAGTCACAGACGGAGGTACTGTTCAGCTTAGTAAACTGAACGGGGATCTTGTTCCTACTTTTATGAATGGCAATAGGCTTAAGCTTTATAGTGATAGCCACTCCACCTCCCAGCCCTAACTCAGAGAACAAAGTGGTGCATATGTCCAGTGTAGTTGAAAGGAGGCATCGCACCCATAACTAGTCTACACCAGCTGAAAAAGTTCTAAGTAGGAGGAATTGCAATAGGAAATTTTATTTTACACAAGTCATAGGATGACTATGCAGTTTTTGAACGTTGTGGAGTTCATGCCAACTTTTTGGTTAAGGACGATGCGATGTGACATCGCAGCGAGGCGATGTCCCCTGTGCAATTAAGATGAATTTTGAAAGGGAAAGAGGGCCAGTCACTTTTCCTCTGACAAGCAATTAATCTAGATATGACAGGTATACATTGCCCTAAATTTGGAAACAGTACAATGATTGTCCAAGATTTGGTAAATCATGGTCAAGACTGCCACTCGCGCACAATTTTCAAGGGAAATTTGAACGTGTTTTCAACAATTAATGAGGAGCGAGGCACGGGGTGTTGTCTTGTCCATGCAATAAATGCCACCAACGCATCCATCCTAAGCGACCGTTGCTTCAGAAATTACCACCTTCACTATAAATGCACAGATCATTTAGACAGAAGGGTTAATTTTGTGATTTCTGAGAGTTATAGAGTAATTTGTAGAGTTTTCCCTGTGTAGAGATACTCCAGTTACAGAGTGCTAGTTTCCCCATTTTCACAGCCATTACCAGTCCAAAGTATCGCAGCAGGCATTTTATGTTCGAGAAGGAACCTTTAGAAGACATCATGCGATGATTCAAGCGTGGTGGCCTCAAGTCTGCTATGACAATGCTGCCCAGGACTGTGAAATTAGGTGCACCACAGGTCAGACAGACACCAAGGATGAAGAATCCAGCTCAGATAGTAGAAGAATTCAGCCCAGAGTAGGAAGAAGAAGTTCACATGGCAACAGTATACATTTCTCCATGAGTCGAGGATGCACTAGAGGTAACCATTCCCAAGGGTGCTAATTTTCCTGTTCCGCTACCACCGATTGATCCTTGTGTAAAGGAAGATGGAGAGATGTTAGGATATGTTCCTACTCTTAAATTTGTAGACTATAACCTTGGAGACAGAAATAAATATCCTCAGTTTCGGCTAGACCAGTATCTTATGGTTCAGAGGAACCTGAGGACCGATGCAGATGAGTTTGTTCCTATGGAACATGTCCAGATCCTTGAGCAGTCAGGCTTGCTCAATCTGTTGAGAATACCACATTTTGGACGAGGTGCAGAGGTTAATGCTGTGGTGCGAATGCTAATTTACTGTGTACATGGAGGTTACCTATGGTTGGGTAAGAGGGTTGGCTTAAATGTCTATTTGATACACCACATCACCGGGCTGTCTAAGAGCGGTAAGGACCCTCAGACACATATATCGGGGAAAAGTAAGGATACTAAGCTACCACCGCTCTTAATTAACAAGTATAAGCTACAGAGAGGAGGTCAGGCTTATGACCTCACAGCCTTAGCCGATGATACACTCATATTTACAGCCAGTCTGCTTGCAGGCAGACTGTTAACCAAAGTTCTCCCAAAAGAAGTCACAGGATCAGTAATTCACCTTGTCTTGTAGGTCGCAGAAGGTGAACAATTTAATTGGTGTTTATTTTTACTAAATATTTTTCTTACAAATTGTTTGGCAGTGCAGGATGAGCCAAACCACCCCTTCCATTTTGCGTGGCTGCTTATATTATGTGCATTCGTTGGGTGGAGAGAGCCACCCCATACCCAGTTTCTACAGCTACGAGGCAAAGAGTGCAGAGGCACACGCTATGCAAACTTATGGGAAAGCAACAGCCCAGCCAAGAAAAAGCTCAATATGATAGTATTCTATGAATACTATAAGCTGTTGAAGCAAGTCATCCAGGAGACATCGCGGATCAGCATAGAGGTTGTTGACATCTATAATAATCGGATTGATTTCATTGCAAACAAGCATACAATCTATATAAGGCCTAAAGGCTTTAGAACGGATGACTTGGATATTGGATTGTTCAGGATGACAACGCAGGACGTAGAAGATGTCATCAAATATTTTGATGAAGCGTGGAATAAGGCATTAGAAAATGCCACAGTAGGAAATATACCAGCAGATACCGCATCGATACATCCACCAGACAAAGGAAAAGGTCAGGTGGGTGTCAAGAGGAAAGATGCAGTAGACGTGCCACCACCGGCACAAAAGAGGAAAAAATTCAAAGCCTAAAAGCCAACTACATAGACCGCACTAACAGAGGATGACTATGATCTCATCGCAGTGAGATTGAAGGAAGAGATGCGAGACTCATTTCAGGCGATGCAGACATCGTAGGAAAAGCTGTAGAGCACGATAAATAAGTAGCTTTTGGAATTGAAATCACTAATTGAGAAGACTGCCATGATGCGGACTCAGCCAGTCAAGGTTACAATAGGAGAAAGCTCACAACCATCGATTTCCCACGAGGAATTCTTTGCAGAGGATCGTACCAATACAGTTCTGATACCTTTAGGGAGCATCTGATTCCCTGCTTTGATGATTGATGTGCAGATACAGGTTAGACAACCTGTCGAGGTTAATCTGGGACAATTCCCTATTGATCAACTATAGATGATCCAGCAGCAGATAGCCGCAGAGCTCAGGGATAGAGAGATTGTGACTTATAATCAGAACACTCAGCTAAGACAACAGAATGCAGAGCTCACCGCAGGATTTCAGACAAAGGCAGAGGAGTTAAGAGTATATGAAGAAAGAGAATAGGATCTCAGTCAGGTCCTATAGAACATCACATTAGAGTTACCCGAGTGTAACATAGAATTTTCCTTACCTCTAACGCAGAAAGTAAGAAGAATTGTAGATAGAGAAAAGGCTCTGGAAGAGACAATGGCCAAAACAGAGGAAGACCACAAGGCGCAGATTGCTGAGCTTGAGGCTCGAGCACCGGGCATGCTTGAGGCAGACAAGGAAGCAAGGGCATAGGCCTTTAGACTCACTTCAATGCAGATGAAGTGTCGTATAGATGATGCAGAGTCATTGCTAGCTGATGCAACAAAGACATGGTCAGAGATAGAAGAGCTCCCAAATAGATTGGATTTGCAGCAGAGCATCCTGAACATGGAGAATGCAATAGCAGCAATAAAGGAAGAAGTCAAGAGCTTAGGATCTCTTGAAAAGATGAAGAAGATGACAGAGATGAACCATTTGCAACAGGAAGTGTTGCGGTTGCGAGAAAAAGACACACAATTCAATAATATGCTTCAACCATATCAGGAAAAAATCGTAGAGCTGGTCGATGTGGTTGAGCAGAAGGTTAAGGAGTTCACTGCAAGCAAGAGTGAAATTGATAGCGCAGAAGACCCCATGATTACTCAAGTCATGCTTGAAGCGGCACAAGACCATGTCGAAGATATGGGAAAATATATTGCAGGACTCAAGGAGAAATTCACAAAGACTTCGCAGGAAGCTAAGGAGACGCCACAGCAAAAGAAATCAGATGCCAGTGGCTCGGGGACGAGCCACAATTAAGTGTTAGGGGACTGTTGGAGCAGGGTCCCGTAGCTACAGGAAAAGCTACTATTTTTGGTAGAAGATGGGAAATTTGTGGAGGAAATATAGTTTTGGTGATGCAATAGAGGTATGATGCCGTAGTGCATTTCTTGTCATGGATTGCGGGCCGGAAATCGCGGCGGTTGGAACAAGAAATTCAAAGGGAAATAATACTTGGAGCGGCCGAGAAGAGAGCTCAACCACTACATTTAAGGCAGCAACGATGACAGGAGGGCTCAAATACCCTCACAAAGGAAGAAGGAGCAATGGGCCAAGGTATTAAAGAAAAAGGAAAGAAGGGGAGCGACCGAGGAAGTGGCACCCATACCCACGATCAGCGTCGAAAATCGTGGAAGACTGCAGGAAGCTGCGGTGTGACCGGTAAAGCAGCAGTACACAGTACAGAAAGGCCTACTGTCACAGTTAGGGTTTTGGGTTACTATTGGGATAGGCCCACAGTTTTGTATCATGGTGAGACCTTCGGGCCACCTATTTCAGCATGTATTTTGTATTATGAAGGGTTAGTTAGATAGATAGAGAGATAGATAGATAGAGAGATAGATAGAGAGAGAGAGAGATAGTTAGCCAGCCAGCTAGATAGCCAGTTAGATAGGGATACATTGAGGAAGAGTCGAGCTCTGGTTCTGTCTTTAAGTCTATAGTTATCTTACTGTAACCAACATCCGACTCCTTGAGCATGAATGTAACAATCCGCAGGGATTGAGAGAGAGAGAGAGAGTATATTGTAAGAAGAAAGCAATATAGGAAGAGAAGAGATCTAAGAGAGAAGGGCACCCGGCTGTGTGCGTGGAGTTTGCAGTGGAACTGTGTTACTATCCCAAGATATAATATAAACATAGTTCTCGTGGACATAGCTTCCCCCTCCTGGAAGTGAACCACATACATCTGTGTGTTGTGCGACTGTTTCATGTGATTGTGCTCTACTTGTTTGCTACTTGTTATCTGTTACATGAAAATTTCTTATCAGTTAAATGAATGTATGTATGCTATCCTTTAGTTTAAAGTACATAGAAGGTCAAATGCAAGTTGAATGTGTCGAGTACTTTGTATATGAGTTTATCAGTGTTTGGTTCACGACAGTAGCAGCTACTGTGTTAAGTGACTTCTGTATATTTAGTTCAGCGAGTGAGTGTAATTGATGTTAAGCATGTTAAACTGTAGAAGCTTAAGTGAGGTTGTTTAATACCTTAATGAAGGTTAACTGAGCTATTATACCTAGAAAAGAAGCCTCTAGACCTTGAGAGTTAATGAGTACATTGAGTCTTACTGTAGGAAATATTGTAGTGTAGAAAGGTGATATCGCACTGTCGGGGAAGCTGCAGTGTGAGATATTGCAGGTTAATGGGTTGCAAGAAGAAGAGAAATTTGCGCATCATCCTAGAAGCTGTGATGCGATAAGAGTCAGTTCCATAGCAGAGTCAGCTAGGAAGAGAGATAGCCCTTGCTAAGAGATTTAGTTGGTTAAGTAGAGTCTGAGAACCCAGGATGCTGTAGAACCTGGTTGAGGAAACCTGATTCTTCAGCCACCCCATCTAGGATCACTTCGGGTGAGACTTCAAGCCGTTCTGTGGTCTATCACCAAAAGGGCCAGTGAGCTAGGGGTTTTGTTGGTACAATAAAGTAAACTCGGGTCTTCCTAGAGAGAAGACCAACACAGTCCAATATCTGCATTTTGACACATTTATAGGATTAAGACTTGTACATATGTATATATCTATCGTTTTAAAAATTTATAAAAATTTTAAAACTGTTAAAAAATTAAAAAATTGTTTACCTAGCTCTCCCCATGCTCCTCCTGGAGGGAGGACAAGGTCTGGGTCACCTCAAAAGTCCATGCTAGCATATGGAAATTGCTCTAGTGCTGGTAGTTGTCGTTCCCACCAGATATAGAAATCATCATCGTATACACTGTGCACTGTGTCTCCTCCTCCTTGATAGAGGAATATGTCTCCCCATCTGCTCAGCCTCGGCTGACGTCGATATCAGACTGGTAGAGGAATGGTGGGGCTCAACCCTAGTACTCTCTCGAAAAAGAAGGCAACTAATATGCTTGCATAACCAAAGTTCTTTCACCTTCATCTCTTGCAATTGGACAGTTGTCTTTTCATGATAGGGACAAATCCCAAACACCAATCATAGAGGGCACCACGAAAACAATACACTACCAACCTCATTCGGTTCCATGTAGCCAAATGTAATGAGGAGGATCCTGTAATCCTCACGATGGTGCTCATAAGTACCTATAGTGTAAAGTCACAGATATGTGCAATAGGGACACAACTCCCTCTCTTTTGGGTACCTGGTGTGCAAAATACATCTAAGTAGTTCTGGACACTTAAAGGGTCACTTCCCCTACCGATGCCCTCTAAGTTGACCGGTGCTCCTCATCGTGACATACCGGTAATGAAATACATGTCCTCAGTAGTAATCTCCAAACTCTCACCCTATAGGTCGAACATCCCCAAATCATGATCCCAATAATTTATCATGAACTCTAATAGGCAGACATTGGCCCACATGGGTGATGTGCAAAAGAAATTTAATAGCCCACTTGTTCACAATGCATGTATAGTGGGTGCACTTTGGAGCGCTTCTTGGTCCATTGTTTCACGTTCTCGTTCCCGTTCCACAACTGTTTCAGGTATAGGGGTATCCTTTTAGCTATTTTTCATGCCAAATAGAGCTTCTTTTGAATCTCTTTTTACAAGCTATCCCTTTATAGGACACCCCGCCCTTATGGAGTTTCTTTAGGCCCAGGTCTGACTCCTTCAAAATAGACTTGACTGCCGAGTTAACTTGTCCATTCAAGCTCATTAAGAATATGCGAACGGGCATCCGCATTGGTGGTAGGTTTTCTCTTTCTTAGACCATGTGGAATAATACTAGAAAGGATCCCTCTCTTTTCTATTTTGAATCGAGAAGAGTATTCTTAGGCATAGGTTTATCACTTTTCCGGACCTGAGGGACTAAATTTATGGAAACAGAACGCTCGGTATGAGCTTAGTTTTCTCGTTTTCATGCTCTAGACCTAAACATGAAAAGGATTTTGAGTGTACTTTGTGTCTTTGTCATGATTGTTAAACACTTAAGAACAAAACAACGAGTTTATTGTTGTAAACCCCATTTCTTGTAATCAAATGGATCTTTCTGAGTGATCTTGCTTTCCTTCACACTAGTAAAACTCAAGCTATTTTATGCTATTTTGGAAGGAGCGTTGGGTAGGTGGTAATTTAACCTTTTTCAAACCTCCCTAACTAAGTACGAAAAAGGTTCACCTATTCTTCTACAAAAGTGAAGAGAGTTCTTTTGTGGTATGTTTTATACTTCTTCGGTCTCAGGAGACTAAATTGGACAAAAAAGGGCCCCCCCTCGAGTCTTCTTTGGAGTTTTCAGACTCTCTAAATGTGAAAACACCCACTAAGCATGTACTAGTTCGGGCTCATTAAATCCACGAATCAGTGACACTATCAAGCATTATTTTCCCTTCTCTTCAAGCTTGTTAAAAAATGAAGAGGGAACTGAGTTGACTTTCCTGGACTCGTTAAAATTTAACAGGGCAGGTAAGGAAGAATTTTTCTCTTGTTTTCAGTAGTGGAAGCATGTCATCCTTGAACATAGCACTCTTTGTTTTTTTCGATACCCATGTCTCAGTATTTACTTTCAGTTCAGCTATTACTTTGAGTTTCCTACTCCTCCTCTTGTCTGTTATACCTGGGGAATCTGATCATGTCTCGTACATGACAAATAAGTCTAGTTGTTCTATCTATAAGTTAAAAGCTGCCTTGGGTCATCTCTGTGTCTTGCTCATTGTTCAAGGACTTCATCCAATGTTTGATCTATATCCTGATCCCATCATTGTTATGTCTATTATCTATTGTGTTTCCCTTCTTTTACCCAGTTCCTAGTCACTCTTGTGATCCATTGGAGGATCTATTGCCTTCCTTATCACAGCATGGTTTCATTTCAGTACTTCCTGACGATGAAGACCTAGAGTTTTGACGATCATACCTCGGGATTCACTTTCATCATTGGTGAATTCCTTTGCTTCAGTTGTTAATTATTACTTATTGATTGACAAACTGTTGAATCCTTTCCATGTTCGACTTCAACCTACCTTTATTCACATGGTTTGGATTGTACTGGTTCTTTGGGATAGTTTATGAAGACCTTAGTTCCTCACCTATGGACTAAGTTGCGCAAGATTATGTTCTATTCATGTACACAGCTTCCAGATCTTTGAAGACTCGTCATTATTGTATATTGTGGCTTCGATCCACCTTTGTAATATACACGGTTTAATACCCGTATCATATGATGTACTCAAATCTTGTAAAGGAGCTTGTGTTCCAGTAAATTGAACATAGCATCCTTAGATATGACTTTGTATATGAAATTATTATATATTTGTTTCAGGTACTACCTCTGCTCCATTGGATTTCTGAGTTCTCCAAAGATAAAGATTATAATGTATTTCGGCCATCGCTGCCCTCTGACCTCACACATTAGGGGGCATCTATTATCCACCTGAATGGAACTTCTTCGTCCGAGTGCCGACATTCCTTATGTTGGAACACAAAAGGACATTTATGGATTGAAGGTTTCCTAAAACACTATAGATGGGCATATTATGAACTACATTTATCATCCATCCAGCTGGTTATTTTTACCTTTGAATATGTCAAGTGTTGTATGCGCCTCTTCCTATATGTAAATCGCGTACATATGCGCCTTTTTATTAAAGCATATCATGTGTTGTACACAAGTATCGGTAATTGAATCTCGCGTACTGATTTGTACGTGGGTTCCCCTTATAAAAACTCACATGTCATACACATGTTGCCAGTATTAATACCCGCGTACACCTTCCTTTTGACATTAAAAATAATAAATCATGATTATTTGAGATTTGTTAAGCACTTAACCATAATCACCTTAACTATCTCAACCTCCTCAACCCTCGAAACTGCCTTATTTCACTAAGTATAAATAAAGGCCTTGGGGGGGGGGTATTAATGAATCATACTTGGAGAGCAAGGTTATGCTGGTGGAGTCTATTCAGAAGTCTTTGGAGCAGTGGAACTCAGAATCCTTTGGTTGTAGAGGAGTCCTTGTTTCAGGTGTTGGGTTGTAATCTGAACTCATTCATTATTGTTAATAAAGAGAATCCTTCTTCCATATGTGTCTTGAATGTATTTCATGTATCATGGTTTAATGAATACTTATGATTAAGCACTCTATATATGATTTATCTAACATGCTTTATATACATGTGTCATCTTGCACTTGGAGGATTTTCTCTTTACAGGTGAAGGAGAAGCATCCCTGAAGGCTTTGGAGGAGAAGCATAATGGAAGAGGACAAAGCTAGGAACAACCATCGTGTATCGGGTGAGTCTATTATATCCTCTTATTTCCTTTTCTGTACTCTAGGGTCGATTGCCTGCAAGTTTTATGAGTATGTTGATAACCCCAGACCTTCAGTTATAAGGTGTTCATTCCTGTACAACAGATGGGACTACATTCAAAACTTGCCCTTCTTCTACTAGAAAGGAAATCTTCATCTTGAAGCATTTTGTTTGAATATGCTTTAGAGGTGGAGGAAATCCTTTGTGCTTCAAGGAGAATCCCAGAACAGTTCGATTTTGAAAACCATCATTTACCTGAGCCAGATAAACATTAGTATGATTCAGATTTTGAATAGGAAGATTATGAGTCTGAAGCAGATTCGGAATAGCAGCAAGCATGTGAGCTCCTTTTAGATTTAGAATTAGATTCTTCAGTGTTTTCAAAGTACTCCCAAGACAGGTATGAATCTGGATTTTATGATCTGTTTGCAAACCAAGATGATGCTATGATAATTGATGATTCTATAGGAAATTATATGTTTTCAACTGATCTTTATTCATATAATGTAAACCATGTTTTATCATCCTATTGTGAGCACTATTCTCAAAAGGAAATTTTAATGATTGATGATCAAGATCTGATCATAAGAGAACAAGAAGGTTCAGATAAGTTGTTGAGCTTGCATTTTGATCCGACAAAGGTTGAGAAGTCCACATTCAACATTGACATCAGTGAAGGAAAATATCAGCAGCGTAAAAAGGTATTTCTTGTTGGCTTTTATGACCCCTTTTATTACTATCTAGAACTTATGAGTAGCATAGATATCAAAATATTTTTATCAGATGATAGCTAGTCCTGTCACCCTTCAAAACTACATTGCTGCATGATAGGGTTTCATTTATTTTTTTGGGTCAAGATCAAGAATAAGTTCGGCAAATCAGCTTCTGACCTGGCTTCATTGGAAGCATGATGTCACATGATAAGAAGACTCTACTTATTAGAATTAGGAGTAGGAGTAGATAGGAAAATAAGCTCTTAATATGAGCAGCTTGTTTTTGTGAATGAGCAAAGTGGGATATAGGAAGATTGTAGGGGATTAGTTATAAAATACAAATGAATCCATTCCCAATGGAACACTAGAATATAGCATTAATTATTCTTTTTCAGGAAAGGAATTTTGGTTTGGGGTTCTTGGGACCTCACACGGAGGTTCCCATCCCCAAGTAGGAGCTAGATGTTATCTCCCAAAATAATTTTATTTTGATAGTATGAATAATTCAAGTCATGTCATGAAAGATTTAATGATGACTAACAAATTGAAGGTATCTGTTTGCGTTATGGTTGACACAATTGAAATTTTTAGCTTTCGGTGGCTTAGGAAAGTTTTTCAACAACTCATTAGCCACCGAAAAGCTCACCTTTCAGTAGCTAACAGTTTTAACGTAGGACCAGCCTCTGTTTTTTATTTGGGTGAAAAATTCACAAGTTGTAGCTTTCGGTGGCTTAGGAAAGGCTCAAAACATCTCATTAGCCACCAAAAAGGGTCATCTTCAGCTGATTAGAAAGGAGTGCAACATATACACTAACCACCGAAAGAACATTTTTGACAGCAGGTTAAAGGTTTAGTCCTCTATGACGACGGAATTTCAGAGGTTCAATCCTCTATACCAGTGACACTACGAAGAATCTTATAGTTTGAAGCGCCGACACGTTCAGTTTTTGGGTTTCGATCGTTGACAAGTTAGTGGTTTAAAGCATCAACGTGTTCAATTTTGAGGTTTCGATTGCTGACGCATTAGTGGTTTGAGGCACCAATCATCGATGCATTAGTGGTTATAGCTTCCAATAATCGATGTTTAACCATCGCGATGGTAGTGGTTTGAAACGTCGACACTGCAACAGCGTTCAATTTTGAGGTTTCGATGTTTTAGTGGTTTGAGGTTTCGATCACCAACACATTAGTGGTTAGTCTTCCTGACCTCCGATGCTTAACTGTCACAATGGTAATGGTTTGAAATGCCAACACTATGGCAGGGTTTAGTTTTGAGGTTCTGATCGTTTAGGTTAGAGATTCCGATCGCTAATGCTTAACCATCGTGCTGGTAGTGGTTTAAATTGTCGACATTGCGGCCACATTCAGGTTTGAGGTTCCAATTGCCAACAAGTTAGTGGTTTAAAGCACTGAAGCATTCTTTTTTGAGGTTCTAATCATCGACACATTAGTGGTTTGATGCACCGATCACCGATGCATTAGTGGTTATAGCTTATGATCACCGATGCTTAATCATCGCAATGGTAGTGGTTTGAAACGCTGACACTGCGGCATCATTCAATTTTGAGGTTTTGATGTTTTTTTGGTTTGAGGTTTCGATCACCGACACATTATTCGTTATTCTTCCTGACCTCTGATGCTTAACCATCGTGATAGTAATGGTTTGAAATGCCGACACTGTGGTAGTGTTCAGTTTTGAGGTTTCGATCGTTCAGGTTATATTTTCCGATCATTGACGCTTAACTGTCACGCCAGTAGTGGTTTAAATCACCGAAACTATAGCCACATTTAGTTTTGAGGTTCCAATCATTTAGGTTAGAGCTTATGATCACCGACCACAGTGACAGGGTAGAAAATTCCAACGGATTAAGCATGAAAGATCACTTCATTTAACCACCAAAACCTTACCTTTTGGTGGCTAATTTATAGTGGACCAGTAGCAGTGATCACTAGAAACTAATTCATTTTTTTAATCTTCAATCAATGAACTAAATCTTCATCATAGTTAGACAAATAGTTAGGTAGGGTTTGAAACCCTAATTTGGAAAAACTATCACTTTTGAGTATTTTTGTGAAAACAGATCGAAGTTTCAGGATCTGTACTTTTGTAAAAAGGATATAAAGCCTAATATAGATTTGATAATAAGAGTTTAACTTCAGGGATATATAAGCCTATTCTATTGTCAAGCTTCTCATCCTGTTCATTTTGAAATATAAGCTCTTTTGTTATGATTTGTTAAGCCATCATCTTTATCTTTACTGTACTTATGCTTGAATGTGTATTTAGGTTCTTTTCAAGTTCATTAATAGCTAATAGCTGTCATCCTATTGGTGAGTTAATGTGATTTGATTTATAAGTACCATCCTTGTCAGGATTTAGCCATTTATATGCATCTGTTTTGTATGTAATTATACCAACTTGATGAGTTCTCCATCCCTGCACCTTATTGTCAAACTACTAAACAATTTGTAACTAAAATCCTTGTAATTGAGTGAGCTTAATGCATGTATTGAGAGTGGTAGGTTATATAGGTCACCTGACTTGATCCATATCAGAAAACCCTAAAAGCTTTTTAAGTTACCAGGAATCCTCGAGCTACAACCTAGAGAAGTTTCCTGGAGTGATAACACATCTTCATCTTTAAGTCATCTTCATCTTCAATTCATATTCATCTTCAAGTCATCTTCATCTAGATAGGTATCATCACTTGATCAGATCATCATCACTGGATTTGGATCATCAATTGATGTAGATCGTCTCTGGTTCTGGAACATCTCTATCGGATCATCATCACAGGTGCTATCTCTTGATTCTTCTCATCACAGGAAGTTCTACAGAGCCAGTGCTTTTTCATGTTGGTTGTAGGCCTAGCATCCATGTTGGTATTTTCCAGTACTTATATTTGACCCTAAGTTAGAATGGCCTGCCCAGTACTTATATCTGATCATGTAGAAACCAAGCCTATAATCATATCCAAAAGGCACGCCCAACACTTATATCTAACAACCAATGTCAGAAAGTCTCAGTACTTACATTCGACCATGAAAGGAACCAATCCTCCATGCTGAAAGTGATTTGCACTTACATCTGATCATTGTAGGAACCAATCCTACAATCACCTTAGAATGGATCTACACTTACATCTGATCACTGTAGGAACCAATCCTACAATCGCCTCAGAATGGCTCTGCATTTACATCTGATCACTATAGGAACCAATCCTACAATCACCTCAGAATGGCTCTACACTCACATCTGATCATGTAGGAACCAATCCTACAGCCACATTAGAATGGCCCTCAGTCCCAGACTGAGCTTTCCTGGTAACTGACCAGGTGCCTCCATTCCAATAATGGAAATCAATGCTTATATCTAATCATGTAGGAACCAATACTACAGTCACATCAGAATGGATCAACACTCACATATGACATGGAAGGAACCAATCCTTTCACCATGATAGAATGGATTAGCCCTTACATCTGACCATGGAAGGAACCAATCCTCTCACCATGTCAGAATGGCTCACAGACTTATCACTTCCCTTTGGAGGGAACCTTGATCTGGAGAATACCAAGCTTCTCCATGAATTACTCAAACTTCACTCTAGATAATGGCTTTGTCAACACATCAGCTATATGTTCGTCCGTCACAACATATTGGAGCTTCACTGCTCCCCTCTGCACCATATCCCTGATATAGTGATACTTTATCTCGATATGCTTCGACTTGTCATGGAACATTGAGTTCTCCAAAAACTTCACACAACTTGGGTTGTCACAATATATACAAGTAGCATCCAACTGGAGATCAAATAAATCAGACAGAAGATTCCTTAGCCATACTATCTCACAACTAGTTGAACAAGCTGCGACATACTCTACTTCAGCTGTACTCAGTGCCACACATGATTTCTTCCTGCTAAACCAAGAGATCACACCTGATCCCATATTGAAGCAACACCCTGAAGTGCTCTTACTACCGATGGAACTGCCTGCCCAATCTAAATCAACATAACCCTCCAGGTTAATCTTTTGATTTGCCTCATACTTGAGCCCATAATAAACTATACCCCTCAGGTACCTTAGAATATGCTTTGCAAAAATCAAGTGAACAAGTCTTGTATTTTTTAGGAACTGGCTCAAGGTGTTCACAATAAAGCAAATATCCGGTCTCGTGTTTGTCAGGTACATCAAGGAACCAATCATCTGACGATACATTGTAGCATCAACTGCTTCTGATGAAGCATCACTCAATAGCTTCAGGTTTTATGCCATAGGTGTGGTCATGGCCTTGCAGTCCATCATCCCGAACCTCTTCAGGATCTCTACTGCATACTTCCCTTGTCCGAGGGAGATTCCATCCACATTCAGCTACACCTCCATGCTTAGAAAATAGTGCATCATACCCAAGTCCTTCATTTTGAACTCGACAGCAAGCTTCCTCTTCGTATCAGCAATCAACCCATCCATACATGTAACAAATAGATCATCTACGTATAGTAGTAGCATCACTTGGTTTCCATCACTTGGTTTCCATTTTCAACCTTGTAGTAAAGATTGTTAGCTGGAATATTTCAGCTCCTGCAGATAGCAAGGTGTTCCACTGTCTGAATGGTTCAGATCCAGAACAAATAGAGGACAGAGGTTGAAGACTCTCCCTAGACACCGTAGATACCTAGAATGCAATGCTTCAATAATTACCCTGTGTACCTGCAATGATATTTAGCATGCAAACATATTGAAACCACCAGAATATAATATACTAATCTATGTTAGTGACTAAGGAATCGAACAACATATATCTAAAATCAAACAACAACAATATATGTGGGATGAAAATCAACTTGCATTAATATAGAAATATGAAGAAGTTTACAACCAAGCCTTAGTGTTGATATGCATCTCCATGAAACCAAGAATTCTCATCCCCAAAATCTTTGACTCTAGCTCTCTATGCTCCCGCAAATGGTCTTGGGCCAAGTGATCAATCTAACGGCATAAAAATACCTTAAGAGTTCTCTCCTCAACCATGGCTATGAGCTCATATTTATAAGGATTAAGAGATAGAGATGGCTGAGAGATTAGTGGGTGAGGTGGCCTCTAAGATCCTAGGATGAGGGATCTTGAGCTTAACTGACCCACAACAGTAGGGATAAGGGAGGACACGAGGCTTATCATCTAGAATCCTCGAGAAACTTCTCTTTTTCCCTTTTTACCTAGGGTACTGCATTTATACTTAAATGACTGAGTGGTTTTGGTAAGAAATGCTTATGGACTAAGGGCCATAAGCAGTGGCATCACTTGTGGACAATAGAGGAATAGGTGGTGCAAACAAGGTACCACTTCTGGACAACAGAGGAAGTGCGGTGCTGGGAATTTTCATGGATGATTGATAATAACCATGAGTTTCCACTCCAAGAGCTGGGATTCAGGGAAAGTAGGTATGTCAAAGTTCTTATCACATGATGGTGATAGGATTTTCATATAACAAAGATTGGAATCTGCTTTACTTTTGGTAAATCCCAAACTAGATAGAAATCCATCAATTCTATCGTACCATGTCTTGGGTGCCTATTTCAAACTATATAGACATTTCTTCAATCTACACACATGAGACTCCCTTTCATGTGTCTCAAAACTGAGTGGCTGCTCTACATACACTTACTCTTCCACTACACCATTCAAGAAAGCAATCTTGACATCCATTTGGTGTATCTTACATTTCATTACTACAGCTAGAGCAAGCACTGATCTGATGGAAGTCTATCTGGCTACAGGTGCAAAGGTTTCTTCATAATCTATTCCTTCTTTCTATGAGAATCCATGAGCCATAAATCTTTCTTTATATTTTTCTATGTTGCCATCTACAGCATGCTTGATCTTGTAGATCCATTTGGAAGTTACAACAGACTTCCCTTTTGGTCTTGGGACAACATCCCAAACATCATTCTTCATGATCGATTGATACTCTTCGATCATAGCATCCTTCCATTCTTTCCATTCTACCGCTTCTTCATAGTTGGAAATTTATTTATTGATAAAGTCACATAATAAAGCTACATACCTAGAGTAGGACCTGGTCCTCTCTTTTTCTCTGTGATTCTCTTCTAGAGCCCCATATATTTCTGCACCTTGGATAGCTTCTCGTACCCAAGTAGGTTTCCTCTTGTGAGGATTCTTCTCCTAAGGAGGATCTACAGGTTCTTGAGGTTCTTCAAATTCTTGATCTTCTTCTTGAGCTTCTTCATTCATGGTTGTGTCATGAATTATGGGTGCTTCTGGTTCTTCAGGATCTTCAACAGGTTTCTTTCTGGATTTGGTGTAACATGAGTCTTTGTCAAATGTTAATCCCTATTTATGTCGATCTCCTTGAATCCTGGGAAGAATATTCTATAAGCCTTTGAGATTTCAGAGTATCCCACAAATATACCCTTCTTTCCTAAAGGATCTAACTTTGTCCTCTTTTCTTTTGGAATGTGTATGTACACTGGACAGCTGAATATTCTGAGATGGCTGACTTCTGGTTTCTTGCCAAAAAAGACTTCTTCAGGTGTCTTGTTCTTGAGTACTCTGTGTGGAGTACAGTTCTGTACATACACCACTGTTCTAGTAGCTTCTTCCCATAGATGCATGGGAAGATCTTGATCATGAAGCATTTCTCTTGTAGCTTCCATGATAGTTCTATTCTTCCTTTCTGCAACCCCATTCTATTGTGGATTATATGGAGTGGATAAATCTGTCTTAATCCCTGAATCTTTACATAACTCTTTGAATTCATTTGATGTGAATTCTCCACCATTATCTGATCAAAAGGTCTTGATATTATTTTCTATGTGGTTCTTGATCAAGGCTTTCAATTCCTTGAACTTGCCGAAAACTTCATCTTTGTTCTTCATAAAGTATATCCATGTCTTCCTAGAATAATCATCAATAAAAGAAACATAGTATACATACCCTCTTAAAGAACTGGATGACATTGGACCGCATACATCAGAGTGAATGATTTCCAAGATTCCCTTTTCTTTTCTTTCGCTACTTGGAAATGTCTTCTTTGTGTTCTTTCCTTTCACACATATTTTGCAAACTCCTTCATGTTTTCCTTGAATTTCTGGAAGACATTCAATAGCTTTGCTTGCAAGTGGTAGTGCTCTATATTGCACATGTGTAAGCCTTCTATGCCAAATTTCATTTGACTCTACTATGTCATGGACCAAAGCTTGTTCTGGATGGCCCTTCAATTTGTATAATCCTCCTTCTTGTTCTCCAATTACTATTGCATCGTCAATAGTCTTTCCTCTTAGCCAAATGAGGACTTGGCCATATATAAGCGCAACCCTCATGCCTTTTGCATCCAGTGCCGATATGGAGAGAATATTATTTTTTAGTGCCGGTACAAACAAGACATCCTTCATTTTCATAGACTTTCCAGAGTCTAGCTTGTAGGAGTATTCACCACTACCTTTTATCAGATATTGGTAGTCATCCCCAAGTTTCACCTTATGGGGTGAATTATGTTCTGGTAGTTTCTCAAAACATTACTTGAATCTTGTCATGTGTTTGGAAGCCCTCTAGCAGGGATTTATCCTTGCTACAGGGGAAGGAATGGCTCCCTTCTGTCTATAGGACAGAAGGGTAGGTTCCTGCATGGATAAATGCTGAAAATAAAAATGGAATCTAAAGGACAGTAAGGAAAACAAAGCAAAGCAAATATGGAAGAGAAACAATGGTTAACCCCTCTGCAAACAAAGGTTAGGGTTCCACTTCCAAAGACCTGCAAACAATGACTAAACTACAGAAAACTGAAATACCTGCAAAACAATTTTAAACATAAACCTACAATTGAAAACATGGGTTAGAAAAAAAAATAAACTAAAAATCAAATGCAAGAAAGACAAGTTATACCTTCTCTTTGGGTGGAAATGGGACACCATGCCATAGCTTGTGGAAACACCTCTTGTTGGAGCAGGATCCCGCAGCTACAGAAGAAGCTGCTAGTTTTGGCGAAAAGAGAGAAGTTTTGGCGGAAAAAGGACAGGGCAGAGCTACGATGGTGTAGCACGTTTCCAGCTGGAGAGCAGAGCCGGAAACCATGACTTTTGGGATAGAAAATTCAAGAAGGTAACAGTACCTGAGCGGCCGAGAGAAGAAAGCTCAACCACTGCATTGAAGGCAGCGGCGGAAGACAGGAGGGCTCAGCGATCCTCATAAAGAAGAAGGAGCAACGAGGCTCAAGCATTGAAGGCGAAGGACAGAAAGAGAAGCGGTGCATAGTACCCATGGTCAGTGCCGGGAAGCATGGAAGACTGCAGAGAGCTGCAGTGTGACGGGAAGCGGCTACCTCAAGGACAGAGAGGACCGACTGTCACTATTTAGGGTATGGGTTTACTGTTGGGACAGGCCCACAGTGTTGTAATGGCACGACCTTCGGGCTGCCTATAAAATATTGCATTTTGGTATTGTAAAGGGTTAGCTAATCAGTCAGCTAGATCATTGGTCAGTTGATAGTTTTGTAGATTCAGGAATCAGTCAGACAGACTGCATTGTAACGATCCAGACACCTAGTTGTCTGTGAGTCATTTGAGTCTGTATGTAACCATTCACAGAGAAAACAGAGAGGGAAGGATACATTGAAGGAAAGGAAATATAGAGATAGAATAGGGGTCTACAAGAGACCTCGTGCTGCATATGCAGTGCAACAGACTGTGCTAAATTCCCTCAGGATATATAATAGAAGCACAGTTTGGTGGATGTAGCTCCCATCCCGGGGGTGAACCATGTTAAATCTGCGTGTTATGTGTTGTATGAATGTGACTGTGTTTGCTTAATGTTACTGGTTATTATGTATGTAATGTTAGTTGCTGTAGATGAATGTATGTATTGTTCTGCTCATGATAATGCAAGAGGATAAAGATAAGTTGAAGCATTTTAGTAGGCTGTTTAAAGACTCCTTTACGTCTGTCTCTAAGGACCAGTTACTCACAATATACTTCTGAGAAGTAGAGTTCGCACATCGAAACAGTCAACGTTAAGAGTGCAAAGTCATAGTGTTAAGATATCATAGAGAGGCGGTATCGCACTGGCAGAGGAGCTGCGGTGCGAGATACTACGAGCTGAGGGCTTAGCGTTGAGGAAAGGATGGGTGTTCCACGGTGCGCAGAGATGCGGTAAGGTTGGGAATATTGTGAGTAAGAGGAAGTTGTGCGACGCGAGAGGAAATCGTGCGACTTGCGCGGGGTTAAGCATCGCACAGGTAAAAAGTCCTGCGAGCAGAAGGGGACGTGCGGTGCGCGGAGCTAGTTGATCTAGTGGCGCGCAGGAGGGAGGAAGAGAAGAAGTAGGATGAACAGAACCTATTCCAAGACACTTGAGTCTTGGCCAACCCATTAGATTCACTTCGGGTGAGACTTCAGATCACTTCGCGGTCCGTCGTCGAAAGGGCCAGTGAGTTTTGGGTGTTGTTGATTAATTATAGTAAACCCGGGTCTGCCCATGCAATCAACAAATGGTTCCGTTGCCAGTTTAAACGACTGGGATTCAATGTTCTGTTGGCATCCTATGAGAGAAGAATTTCACTAGTGGCTGGATTCAGACTTAAGGGAGTTTTCCAAGCAAGAGAATAGGAGTCCGAGACTAAGCACAGAGGCCTGTCTAGAAAAGCATATCGCTTTAGACATACACGCTATATTTTTTGTAACCTACGGAAACGAGCTTTTCGATTGGTTATCCAATTTGACAGATAGCAACACATTCAAGAAGAAACGAAACATCGTCTGGACACCGGAGCTGATTCAGACCGTACAGAACCTTGACAATCCGATTACGAGAGCAGTGGACTTCTGGCTTACTAGTGTGCTAGAAGGCTATGTTATAGAGTTTGCAGTTGACCAGAGAAAGAGCTTCAGCGCAGCCGAACGATACTTCTTCAAAGGATATCACGGTAAGTACCTAAGATCTCTAAACTTGTCCCTTAAGATGCTGCTATATGAAAAAGGAACAATGGATCTAGTCTCAGATGAATAAGTAAAGCTAGTAATGTCACAAGAGTTTGAAAGTGATTTTGATGACATTGGACGAACACGGAGTGGAAAGAAGTATAAGGTAGCATCTAGTTCCCCTATCTTTGAAGACAGTTTAAACAGTATTAGACAGCATATCCCTAGCACCACCGAAGAACCAAAGGGGGGTATCCCTTACCACCCCTATACTCCACAAAAGCAGACAGGGACTCAGATTAATCTCGTAGGTACTCCATCTAGTAGTTCACAGTCAGTACCTACTCCCGTTACAGCACCTTCACCTACACCGCTGAGTGGTAGTACTCCCGTCAGTCAGAACCCACCACAGAGAAATAGAATGGGAGACGACATGAAGCTACCTATCTTTAAAGGTACAGGAGCTGGAGATCCGGAACAACATTGGTTCCTATGCGAAGCTATGTGGACCATTAAAACAATCCACGATGATAACCTTAAACTTGTACAGTTGGTTACCACACTCAGAGACAGAGCCTTGACATGGTACATAAAGTATACTACATTACCCAAGACGCTCGCCCAGGTCAAGAACACCATGATTAAAGAGTTCAAGAAACCTAAATCTGAGTCTCAGTGCATTACAGAGCTTAAGGATATTAAACAGCTACCATCAGAGTCAGTATGGGACTTTGACCAGAAATTAAAAGCTCTTATCGACCAAGTAAGTTTTGACTTTGCGCCGGAGCAGCATAAAGAATGGTTTATTGCAGCGCTGCTCCCTCATATCAGAATGCCACTAATGCAACAGAAACTCACTACTCAAGATGAGGCGCTGGAGATGGCCATGAAACTAGAGGCTTCACCTTTAGCAGAAACCAGTATCGAGATGACAACTCTACAGACCCAGTTGGCCAACCTCACCTTACAGATACACGAACTTAAAAAAGGGAAAGAGGCTATGCAAGACATATGGTGCATAAAGTGCAGAGAACAGGGCCACAGTAAAGACAACTGTCCAGTCTTTGTAGAATATTTAGCGTCAGGGGCTCCTAACCCCTTACCACGAACATGAGGGCCATGGTGTGAAATATGTAGAACTCAAGGACATCCACCAATTCCCTTTGCTTCAAAAGTATGTACAAACACCTAAAAATATCTATTGTATATTCTGTAAATCCGTCGGGCATGATCCACAAGATTGCCGAGCTTATGATCTCCTGTCAGAAAGAACACAGGATGTGTACAGAGTCCAAGCAGACACACAGGGTCCAGCAACAAGAACACAACCGACTCAGCCGTATGGAGGCTGAGGAGGAGGATTCAGAGGACGAGGCCGTGGAGGAGGCTTCGCAAGAGAAGGAGGTTTTGGTCAAGGTCATGGACCAGTCACTTGTTATAATTGTGGAATTGTCGGACACTATGCTAGGGACTGCCAGAACGCCACTACTACTTGTAATTACTGCAAATCTTACGATCATACCATAGAGGAATGTCCCATCTTGATATCTAAGATCAGAGATCCTAAACCAGCTACACACCAGAACATCCAGCTTATTGCTGCTGAACCTAAGGAACCAGAACCAGCAATTAACATTGTGACTCGGAGCGGTGCTTCCACCAGTGGCACATCGCAGGAGACCGGACAGAACACAAGTTAGGGGTGGGTGCGCAGAGCTCCTACTAAAGCAACTGCACTCGACCTACAGAAGAATAAGGGGAACTTTCACAAAGCTAAGGCTTCCTTTGATGAACCTACACTAGCAGGACCGCAGGTACCACCGTCTAGGGGCGTACCGTAGCAAGCACCTTGTAGTGATAACCCTGAGCAGGCACAGCAGGCTACCACATCCGGAAGATGTGATGAAGATGAATCGACAGGAAGTATACAAGACTTCCTGCACAGCTGCTTGAAACTCCTGAGAAACGATAAAGCTGTTGGTTAGTTCCAACGTATGATAGATCAGTGTCAGCAACCCTCTCTCTCAGACTGTGCACACCGCGCTGTCCATAATATTACAAGACATGCAAGGATAGGAAGATAGATGAAATTCACAGCCCAGATCGGTGAATTTGAAATGGATGAGGTTGTCTTAGACCTGGGATCAGAGGTGAACGTTCTAACCAAGCAGACATGGGAACAGATGGGTAGTCCTCAGCTAGCCCTATCACCTATCCACCTGATATTAGCTAATCAGCAGCGAGTATCGCCATTGGGTCGATTATCGCAGGTGCCAGTTGATATTGACAGAGTTTGTACTTTTGTGGACTTCAAGGTTATAGAAATCATTGGTGACAGTCGACCATATCCAGCACTACTGAGTATTGATTGGGCAATTGGCAGCAAAGCTGTCATTGACCTAAAGAAAAGACAAATGACCTTTGAGGATGCGCAAATCCGGGTCATCGCACCGCTGGATCCTTACCAAGGACCTAGATATATCGAACCTATCCGAGCAGAGGAAGAGGCACATAATATGGAGAGTCTCTACCAGATGACAGCAAACCAAAATGACTATATCAATCCCACTGCAGAAGGGCATATTAGTTGGCAATGCGACAGCTCATGCGCATCGGATTCGGATGTTGGTCTAGAAAACTGGCAGAACAGACTTTATGAAGTATCATCGCGCAGATGTGCGTCTATAAGTAAGTCACTGCGATGGATTGGTGCCGATATCGCTAAGACTCCATCATATCATGGTCTAACAGACATCCAATATTTTCTCGAAACAATTTGAGCAACAAACTCCCCCTGAACAGAGGATCGCAGCTATGGACCTTGCAGTTAGAGCTACACCTGCAAGATGGTGGTATGCGCATAAAGAAAATATCGCATCATGGGATAACATCAAAACACTGATGGCGATCATATTTTCTGACGATAGAAGGTATGCTCAGCACAAGTACACAGGAGAAACTGACCCCAGGGTACACATTCAGATATGTGAACAGAACTGGTCGGAAATTCCAGAGGATGAATGGGTTCACAGATTCATTCACACATTGGACACAATTCCAAGGAATTGGTACACAGAGACCGAGCTACGCAAGGGAACAACCACATGGCCACTTATGACAGATAGCTTCCTACTCACCTTTGCATTTGAATCAGAACATCCAAGTGTTGCCCAGGCCCTAGATATCATCAAGACTAAGCTTTTTGAGGATCACACTATCTCAGTACCAGTCCAACCTGAGTGGACTATCCAGCTAGAAGAGGCGTTGGAATGCTATAATTTCACATCAGAATCAGAGGAAGCGGATGAGGATCCTTGCAATACCAACATCCAAGAATCAGAAGGCACTCGCGAAGTGGAGGGACCACAGCTAGAGATTCCAGCGATCACCGAGCCCATCAAGATTAAAAAGATCAATATTGGCACCAACGAAGAACCTAAGTTTGCCTCTATTGGAGACAACTGGAATGATGAAACAGTTGGACAGATTGCAGATCTGCTACATGATTATCAAGACCTATTTCCCACCAAGTTCACAGAGATGAAGGGAATAGTTGGAGACTTGGGACTCATGAGGATACCATTAAAAGAGGATGCTAGACCAGTTAAGTAGCGTCCATACAGATTGAACCCGCGATACAAAGAAAAGGTAAAGGATGAAATTGATAAAATGCTAACAGCAGGCATCATTGAACCAGTAGAGGAAAGCGAATGGGTTAGCCCTATGGTATTGCAAGAGAAGAAAACAAAAGTGGACATAAGGATCTATGTTGATCTGCGAAAACTCAACGATGCATCACTTCATGATCCATTTCCAACACCGTTCACTGATGAAGTACTAGACAACGTGGGAGGACAAGAGGTCTACTCCTTCACTGACGGGTTTTCAGGCTACCACCAGATCAGAATACACCCAGAAGATCGACCCAAGACCACATTTGCAACAGAGTGGGGCTCGTTCCAGTATACGGTAATGCCCTTTGGTCTTAAGAATGCACCAGCTATATTTTCTAGAGTAGTAGTTGCTGTATTTAAAGAATACATTCATAAATTCTTGGAAGTATATTTTGATGATTGGACTGTATTTGGGTTAATCAATAAGCACATAGGCGATATAAGACTGATGTTAGAAAAATGTAGGCAGTACCAGATCTCTCTAAATTTGAAAAAATGTATATAACACATATTTCATTAAATTTGGAAATATTCTATTACAAGGACTTCATCCACATTGAGTTTTTTTTGTAAATCTCTAAATACATATTCTATTAAATCTAGAAAAATCAACTCAAAGAACTATTCCATTAAATTTGGAATAATTAATCCAATGAAGTATTTTCTCAATTAATATTTTTTATTTATTTCAAGTAAAACTTTAGTATTCAACCATTCAAAAGAAAATATTACATCTCAAATAGAACTAGTCTAGGAAATATTACATCTCAATTAGAACTAGATCGGTTGGACATAAATCCTGATGAGTCTATGAATATTAATAATTTTGTAGATGTTAAAATCTTTGAGATAATGAGATATATTATGTGGGAATAATCCAAATTGAATGAAATTGCACACATAATTTTATACTATAATACTCTAAGACATGCTCTATACTATATTTGAGGTGACCGAAGTACTAAAAAGATTTATATTATAAAACACCATGTTTGATCATTGCTTTCATGAAGAGGTGAAAATGACAAGAATTTTGAATATATTGAATTAGAGATAGATGTTGAAACACATTTTTAATGAATTTTAGTCAAACTTTGTATGTACTCGTGTTCTTTGATTACTAATGATTCAAAGTAACTACAATTAAGTTATTTAAGATATTGATTTTCAAGATTAAGTATGTATCCAAAATCACTCATCTATGACAA
>LPNX010692961.1:0-10396 GCA_001517045.1 Pseudotsuga menziesii
TGGATAGAATTGATGATAAAGATAGGGGTAGTAATGGGGGAGGTTGGAGAACATGGAGATAAAAGGGAGAAAGGAGGGAGGAGAAGGGATGATTCTTATGCTTTTTTTGGAGAGTTTGGGAGAGAAAGCTGCAAAGAAGGATTTCTTGTTGGAGATTTTGAAGGGATACAACAGCTGGGGGCCTTGTACTCGGTTTGGGCTCGGGGGTCCAAAGGGGTACCTTTGGAGCTGGGTGGTCGGCGAGACCTCGCCAGTTGGCAGGGTGGAAAAACTAGTTTGGGCTGGTTGAGTTTCAGAGCTTGGGAAGGACTTTTGGCTGCAGGGAAAAGCAAGGAGAAACGACAAGCAAGGACATCAACAACGGTGGATCTACTAGCTATCTACAGGTATTTTCCAGCAGTTTATATGGCAATTCTGTTTATTTAAAAATTAAAGGTTTATATGTTGTGATCATCCTTGCTACCTGCACAATTAAAACAGTATATTGTTAGAATAGATAAAACAACATTTTGATTATCAAACTGTATATGTATATATATATATAGTTAAATTCTTGACTGTAAATAAATCCTAAAAGAGACCTAGTAGGGGCTCTACATTGGACTGAACCCTTGTACAATGTTCACACATATGAGCTTGATAAGCATATTCAAAGAATACATGTTCTAATATAACCTCATTGAGGACTTCCTTCTATATTCTCAACTTGACCTTGACTCTCTTTGAATGGGGTCTAGTTTATATGAATTCAACATGTACAAGCCTAACCTTATTCAAATTCTTGAGCCTTTTTTAATGCAAAATATTGAGTTCCTTGGCTTCTAACTGGCCTTTTATCCATGTTTTGGTGGGTTGTAAATAAGAATTACGTCTAGGGAAATGAAGGATTGTTTCATGGTTTTGTAGACCTTCAATGATATCAACTCTATTTTGTATACAACTTACACATATGTTTGTTGCATTGTGTGGCATGTCAATACCACACATACAACACGGTACTTGACCCACAATATGTTGTAATATAACCATATTATCCATTACACCCTTGGCCATTTCTACACTTTTCCACAAATAAACACCGAAAACAAAGGTTTGACAGCTATCTCGAGACGTGATTAGATCTCTTAACCAGAAAAATATTTTGTTGAAGTTTTAAGAATCACTATAATGTTCTAACCCCTACACTGCTTATACTAATGATTAATAGTGGGTTTGTGATTAGAGTAATATCATACATATTTTTAGACCATCCAAGAAACTAATCAAAGTCCCCTATAGGAGAAGCATACAGAATAAAGAAAAAGATTTGAAAATATGTACACTAAACACAAAAATGGCTTCAAAATATTCCAAGAGCATCAACTAGGAGATACTTTCAAAACATTACGACAATGAGTTCATTGACCGCATTTGCATATGCCTTTCAGTAATAAGAGTGAATCCTAATTAGACATATGAAAATTCATTGTCGTTGAGATTCGAGGATATCCAAGCTAGCTTTAGTAGACAAATATTGGACCTAGATATCTCATTCTTCCTCATATTTTCATCATCTTCAATGTGATTACTGCTAAGACTTATATTGTTGATGTTTCATGGCATTGTAGAATGCTTGTTTTTCTGCCACCCATCCAAACGTTCCGAGTTTGGACTCTCTTACTTGTTAATGTTTGGACTCTCATGTTTATTGTTTTGGGTTCAACATCATCCTAGCCTTTCGAGTATTGATCCAAATAAAAAACACGGCATACACCTTCATGCTTTTAAACTCATTTGCACCTTTATGTCTAAACTATGAACCTTAAAGATATTAAAGGTGTATGGAAATAATTAGACGACTCCTACAATTTCCACACATATCTCACCAAAGAATATCGATATGTGGTCATATTGCATGTCTTTAATCAAATGCAATTGTCACCCTTATCTCATATAAGAGGATTGACATGTGGATAACTTGAATGAGTTGAATGCCATTCAATTGCCCCACATATTTTTTAATTTGAAAAGGAGCATTGGTAGAGGTGAATTGGCATTGCGTGAGGTGAATAAACATTGCTTTATATGGCAATATTATGTATAAACTTTGACACTTATAATTAATATAATTAGTCACAAAAGTACACGTGTACACAATATAGTGGTAGGGTGTAACAATGTTTCCCAATCCACAAGGGCTCAAGTCACATCTTGATTCCTCTAGAATAGAATGTGTGATTTCCTTTCGTTTAAAAAAAATCACAAAAAATGGAGTCCGAAACTTTCTATTTTTTTTTTATGACATGTTCAGTTCTCGTTGTATTTTAAGATTGGTTAATATACATATTTTCTTTGGTAAATTCTATATTTATGTAAATTTTATTGCTTAAAAGTTAATATATGATGTGATAGTGGAGATACTCGATTTACGGTTTTAAGTCTTCAATTCTTTAAATGAAAAAATAAAATGGCATCTACAATGAGGCTAGATATTATCTTGCCTTGTACTCACTACCTTCCTCATGCCAAGACCATGTTAGATATTACTTCTATCTATCAAAACTAGGCTAGGCAAAACTCCTTGCTTATGAACATGACGAGCATAGATAGGCTAGTACGAACAAGGGAACAACAGGGAAAGTGTTTACTTTCATGTTTAATGAAGCAATTTGAAGAAAATACTTTCCATGGTTACATAACAGTACGCATGAGCAATAGACCCATGTTTCTGCCACTCTCGCATTTGCTGTTTGACCGCTAACGGGCACTAGGAATTAATAGCAAGCCGTACGAAAACTATTAGTTAATACCCACCTCGCGGTGAGATGGACCTCCACATCGAGAGAAGAAGTGAAGATTTGCCGGGATCGGAGATCGATTCTATGTTTGACTTCACGAGGGGTGCGTCTGGAGCTGGTTCGAAGCTCACTGCATACTGATAGAAATCCACGCAGAAGGAAGAGTCGAATTTGAAGCTCAGTTTGGCCTTAAGCTACCTGTGATTCAATCTACAAGAAGATATTTTCTTGCAGGAGTTGCGTGGTTGAAGAATGGGCAGCATCGGAGCGATATTGAAGCATCCGGAGGATGTGCCGGCTCTGGTGAGAATGAAAATTGCGCAAAAGCATGCGCTGAAGCAGATCCCGTCGGAACCAGATCTGGCTTTCTGCTTCACCATGCTGCAGAGAGTCTCCCGGAGCTTTGCCTTCGTTATCCAGCAGTTGGGACCCGACCTTCGAAATGCTGTACGTTTCTTTCTTTCCTTAGTTTGCTACTCCTGAGTTTCGAAATGGCGACTTGATTTCAATGTCAAATCGTGCATTATTGGCGAAAGTGAAGTCCTACCCACTCCATTAGTGCTCGGTTTGATACAAGTGAGGTGTCCTCATCTCGTGGCCCACCTTTGATTGATGATCTCACTCGCATAACTACCCCTCATACATCCAACTCATCCTCTAAACTATTAATAGGGGTCACTTATGGAAAGTTTATTGTCGGTGTAAAAGCCAGTACCCTTTGGATATCAGGCCTGGCTCAACATATTGTTCTTGATACCATCCCATTTCCTGAATTGATGGAGATTTGCACTCGCAATTACCACTTTGCCTCTTCCTCTTTTGCTACCGAAGATGGTCGTCCCTCTCCCAAATGTTGGGCATGCCCTTAGGAACAATGGTCCTCTCCCATGATAGCCAGACTCAACAATACAGGAGCTTGAATCAAGCGCATAGAGGAGCTATTTTGTCACCTACAATACAATCAAGGTTTGTTTGAGTTTCCTCCTACCTTTTGTAAAATCAAAATCTTTGTTCCATGGGCTCGAGAATGTTTCTCCATCTTCACTTTAATCTTGGGAAGAGAGATCAATGCAGACATAGACGAAGAGATGGTATCCATGGTAGACGCCTACAATGTACGCAATATTCCTAAATTCAAATATGCAGAGGCCATTGTTGTGGGTATGAGACAACAATTGGCTCCTTGCTTTTATAAGAGCTGCGTTAGGGGTCTCGTATTATATTGATTTCCTAGTACCATACAGTCCCCAATAACCTACCTTTGTGATCATTTGTCGGACATTAATAGAAGTATCTTACCTTATCTACTCTTGGAATCTTCATAAATCCCTCCTACATAGATTACCTGTTTATTTACCATCAAGAACATAGCCTTGAGGCCCTAAGCTTGCAAAAAACCAAAGGAGGACAACCCACTAGGGGCATTGATTAGCATCCTTTGGTTAAAAAGGGGGAGCTGAGACCTTCCTTTTCATGATATGTATCTGAGTTCATATATGTTGCTTACTCCATTATCCTTGGGGAGGAACTTGAGAAAATGGCTGCATAAATTAGGCCATATTTGCAATTGGGAGAAGTCACCGAAAGAAGAGTGGTTTCGAGGGCCTCACTTTACTGTGATTAGGCTGTATGGGATAGAATCAACTCCCCATAGATTGCCCAAGTTGCTAACCTTGAGGATGTTTATATTGGAAATATGGAATACATTAGGCAGAGGGCTGAGATGGATGAGACTCACTTTCTGAAGGCCAAAAAGAAGAGTAGGCTGTCATTTCCTGTTGCCATGGGTGGATATGCTATATGTCAAAAGAGACATCAAAGATGCTCTTGAAGCCGTAAGGCAATTGGACCTCCCATTAGACAATCCTTGGAGATGTGATCTACATTTTCTGATTGTTGTTGAGAAAGGGCAAAAGCTGCCAAACCCTCATGATCATGAATCCAAGCTTGGGATTGAGAATTTGGGCAACAAAGAAACCTATGAAGAGGTGGAGGCAATCATGAAAGGTGAATTTGAGCCCTCAAAGGTTGCAACACAAGCATTCCTAGCCTCTCAACCCAAACTGCTTGAAGTCCTAGCATATTACTCTTTGTACAGGCCTCCAAGAGCCATAGTAAGCAAGGAATGCACAAATTTCAAAGCTTTTTAGATTGTAGATACGTCACATCAACTAGGAGGGTTTCAACAAACATAAAAGGGGAGCCTGGTGGAGGATGAGGCCCTACTTGAGGGAAGAAAATGCCCCTTACCAGAGCATTCCTTAGGATGAAGAATTTGACAAGATTTATGATGATATTCATGACGATGAGGAGGAAGATGTGGGTAGGATTAGAGAAGCAATAGAGGAAACCACACCCATGAAAGAATTGGTTCAAAAGTCTCACACAGACAGGCAGTGCAAAGACCTTCATATCTGAGTTCCAAAGAGTTGCAGTTATGGTATCTGACATGTCAGAGAGTTAGCTGATTATGTTATTTACGGAGGCACTAACAGACCCACTCCGTGGATGGGTGAAGTCTTACAAACCAGTTACTTTGCAAGATGCTATCAGTAGGACTCGAGACCTACAAGATTCTGTGCCCAAGAACAAGGCTGCACAAAAACCTACCGATCCGTCAGAAAACAAGGAAAATACAGTTCCACAGAAGGAATGGTTGAACGAGGACACACGACGAGATTTGAGAAGGAAGAACTTATCTTTCAAATGCAAAGAACCTTGGGTACCGGACCACAAATGTATGGGTAAAGGGAAGGTACACCTCATTGAAGTACTTTCAGATAGTAGTGAGGAAGATGAATTGGAGCAGAAACAGGATGGAGAACTACATAGTACAAAGTTGGAACAATTGCCATAGAGAGAGACTATTGCTACCCTCACAGGAGTCCCCACCTTCCATACTATCGGCACAGGGGAAGCATCCAGGGATAGTGTACCATTGCCACCCACAACTTTATAGAAGCCAAGTGGGTAGAGAGGAAAAGATTTCCCTCCAAGGACTTTGAGGGATTTACCGTTGTCATGTTTGGCAATCACAAGATGAAATGCACACAGAGGATACCTCAATTATAGGCTAAGTCACCGGGTTCGACGTTTTTTAGCTTTCAAAATCGAAATTCGCCGATTTTAGTGGGAACACGAATTTGTTAAAAAAAATCGCCGATTTTCCTGAGTGTAAACCCTACCTTGCCGCCTGTGACTTTGTTACTCTAGTTTTTTTACCATTTTTCTGCCCGCGGTCGCATTGAGGGTTTCATACAGGCAAGTAGTGGGTTTCTACACGCAACCAGGTTTCATACAAGCAAGTAGTGGTCGTTTCTTACACGCAATTCGTGGGTTTTAGACACGCAAGTCGTGGTCGTTTCTTGGCAATTCGTGGGTTTCTATAGGCAACCAGGTTTGCGAGGGGATCAAACTTTGATTTCATTTCGCATATGGGGAACAAGCGCTGCATTGACATTGAAATCTAAATGAAATTTGAAATCAAAATCGAAATTTGAAATCTGAAATCGAAACGAAATTGGTGTACGTGACCAATTCGCAAATTGACAGTGGTCAATGACTCGATTGAGGGGTGGAATCGGGTTGTGCTAACATCTTACAGTCCTTTTTGATAAAGGATTTTAGAATTTTAAAATATATAGTTTTTTAAATGTAAAGGATTTTAGGATTTTTAGTTTTAAAATGTCTGAATTCAAAATGTATAGTTTTTTAAATGTATATTTTTTAAAATGTAAGGGATTTTAGGATTTTTAGTTTTAAAATGTATATTTTTTAAAATTTAAAATTTTGACTTCTTAAAATAAACTACATAAATGAGATAAAATATATAATATTTAATAAAAAATTTAATATATTATTATTATATTTAATGTTTATATATAAAATGAAATATTTTTTTAATTTTTAAAATTTATACTATCTCGAATTTAATGCCTATTTTTTGTGCAAAAATTTTCTCTGGCAAATTTTTGTCGAAAATCAAAGTCCTCGAATTCGAACACGAACTCGAACCAGGTGACTTAGGTTACAGGTACAACTTGGGAATTATACATTGGTCGACGACTTTTATGTGGTAGATGTGCCAGACACAAGCATTGTTTTGGGAGGCCAGTGGTTGAACACAATTGGGAAATACTCAACAAATTACCAAACATTAGAGATTGAGTTCCTGGCACCAGATGGGAAAATGATAGTCCTAAGGGGAATGCCCAATGAAGCTTTAGGGTCAGCAACAACAAAGGGAATGACCACCATATTCAGGTACGAGGACAAGACTCACACGAGAAAATGGGCAACTCCAACACATAAGACTTTAAGGAAGGACCAGTGGTAGGAGAAGGGCTTTTCAGGTAGACCTTTAGAAAAAAGTATGATGCACACTAGGGAATTCGAACGAGGAACCAAATCTAGGATGTTCAATTATCATAGGTACTCAAGAAGATACAAAGAGGGAATACAGAGCATGGATGAGAAGAAACAGAAATTTGGAGAAAAAGAAGAGCCACCCAACAATTGTTCGGTATATTGGTCGGACATTGCTTGAGGACAAGCAATTTCGAGTGGGGAGGACTGTAATGTCCTCTTTTAATTAAATCACGCAGAGACACCTATCAACCTATTTTATTCCCATAGGTTCAAGCGGGTATTAAAGAAAGGTGAATAATTGAGGACTAATATCACTAGGAGCATAAAGGAACACCACTTCAGTGTTATTGGATCATCAGTAGATTACAGAAGGCCATTGGAGCAGATATCAACAAGCATGCGGTCCTTATTTCACCTTGCATGCGTCAATGAGCAATTAGGTTTGCATGCATGCAAAAGTAAAGTCAGGCAAATCCTAAAAGCTATATAGGAAGATAAGTCGAACCAAAAAGGTATCAAAGTTTATTATTCATTTTTGGTGTTTGGTTTTGAGAGCTCGGTAGCAGCAACAACAGCGAGTTTGGGTTGAGGGCGCGAGTCCCCAGCCGACTAATGTTTTCGGCAGTGAAACTTCTCTGCCCTAATCATTTTCAGAGATAGATCATCCAGATCTATCCTTGCACTTCACAAATTTCCACTACCATTGGAGCATCAGCACACTCAGACGTAAGAGTCATATTTCAGAGGCCAGCAGTACAAGGAGAACGAGTTCACTGGGCAAGAATTCGCTATACAGCTGGAAGTCTTCAATTCTCTTGCATGTCTTGCCCATTCTCTTTAGAGAGATCATATTACTCTACCATGTGATTTTGGAGACACCTTCTGCCCAACCAAAAAAGATACAAGCAAAGTTGCGTGGGAGAGAGGGTGCCCCATTTTTGAGGAAACCAATTCGCTACTGACCTAAATAGCTTCGAAAGTTCTGCATGCTTCCACCATCCTCTTCAGAAGGACAATATCATATTATTTGGATGGTTATAGCTCACCATTCCATCTATTGAAGGAGTTATAAAGATCAACACAAGAAAGAGGGACGTGTCTCTTGCATGGGTGTCTTCACTCACTGAGAAACAATTCGCTAGTGGTTAAGGAAGCCTCAAAATTGATCCATGTTACACCCTTACTGTTAAGAAGACTCATCTCATCATATTTGGAAAGCATCAACATCCCTTCCTTCTCTTTGAAGCTATTACAAAGGATCGTCAATACAGGGAATGAAACTATTTTGCATGGGCGTCAATCTTGGAAGAATAACAGTCATTTCAGTGAGGGGAAATCTATAGTGGCAGCCAAGCATTCTCAACCAGGACCTCCAGCAGTTCGTGTGCAAAGTGTTTGTGAGAAATCTCAACCAGGACCTCCAATCAAAGCTTATCAGTCAGCTTGTGCCAAAAGGATTTGACCAAATTCCTAACCCAAAAATTCATAAATACTCAACCTACTAAGTAGTCAATTTGGCTTGGAATATTATAGCGAACTATTGTTTGGCTCAGAAGAAGGGCCCCCCATAGACCAACGAGAAATAATTGGCTTGTTAGGTACTGCTAAAAGGGTCAACACCCTAGGCAATATCCTCATCTCAATGAAACATATTGAGAAAGGGAAGGTTGAAGAAGAACAAATTCAGGAAGAACCCGAGCAAAAAGAGCCAAGGCGAGTTCCCCCAGCCAAGGGTCAACAAAGAAAACAGAAGAAGAGGTCCTAGAGGTATCTACAATTGTAGAACAAGAGGTCCCCAAGTCCAGCAAGGCTCAGCAAGAGGAGCTTTCTTCACCTCATATACTACCCTCATCCTCTTCTTTTAAGTTATCTAATATTTTATCAACTGCAACTTTTGAAGGAGCTAGTCATACATCAACTATTAGCTCCTCTCAGGAAACTGATCACCAAATCTCATGGGAATTGGGATAATGTGATGCAGCCCATGGAGACCTATGATCAACTCAAAATATTGAAAGAATATCAAAGGAGAAAAATAGAAAGCCCAGTGGATACCACTTGAATAAAAAAACGTGAGGCCTAAGCACAAGCAGGATATTGCCCTAGTACAATGCAACAACATGATAGTTTGTGGTTACTATATTGGAGCCTTTGTCTTAGAAAACATTTGGGGAGATGTAGCAATGGGATTGGAGGGCACTTCAGGGTACCTTTGAGACAACAGAAGTCCCACTGGAGGATACTGTTTCCATGGCCCAAGGATCCAACAACATTGTCTGTAGCAAATATCTCAAAGCTGCTTCCTCTAGCGACTGTTAAAAGGAACAATTGGATTCCATTAATATAAGGAACCAATTCCTGAGCTCCAAAGTAATTGCCTTGGAGGCAGAAAGGGATAAGCTACAAGCTAGCTTAGCTTATATGGGAAAAGAGAAATAGGAATCGGCTGAGGTTATTTTCTTCCTGCAAGAAAAAGATGAAAGAATAAAGGCACTAGAAAGCTACAGAATGTCTGCTACTCCTATTGACACTAAACAGATGCTAGAGGAAAAGCAAAGATTGGTAGGTGAAGTGAATTCTTGAGAGGCCTGTTTATAAGCACAAAAACAAGTAGTGAAAAACAAGATTGCTGAGTTAGAGGTCATTCAAGGCAATGCTAAGGACACAATATTCAAATTAGAAGAAGCCAATGCCTTAATTACTTACCTGTCATTGAGGCTTGGAAGGAAAATGCCTTAGCTTCCTCAAGTAATTGGCCACCCCAGTCCACAGAATCAATATCACAGATGCAACAACAGATTGACCAAATAACTCATGATGTAACAGAATGTAGAGCAAGAGCAGGGGATAGTCCTATGAAGGCAATAACTGCAGAAGACTTGGCTGACAAAAGGAAAGAAAAACTTAGGAAGCAAGGCGAGAAATTGGATGATGTCGAGAAAAAGTGGCATGAGGATAAGAAGGAGATGGCCAAACTCAAAGAAGAGATAGAAAAATGAAAAAGCAGACAGGAGGAAGTCCTCATTGAAGAAAGGATGGTGAAAACCCTCAGAGAGGTCAAGAATTCGATGTGGGGTTATATTTTTAATGATCTTGTATCAATAAGAGTTCATCTCCAGTTCTACCTTGAATTTGATGATTTGTGTAAACAAGTCCCTTAGTACCTCAGCAATAACGTAAGGGACATACACCTCAGGCATAAGACAACAAAAATGGTAAGGGGAATCATAAATATGTTCTCCACTCAGAAC
>LPNX010692987.1:0-78711 GCA_001517045.1 Pseudotsuga menziesii
TTCCCAGGGATAGAAATATTCATCCAAAAATCCATCTGAATATCCATCCCAAGAGATAGTGACTCTTCCACAGGATGAAAACATAAACATAAATACATGTACATTTTATATAATAATACTAGCATACCCCCAAAGCGGGGGGAATGAAACACCAAAGAGAACTTCGATATGTTTAAAAAATGAAATAAAGTTGTGTGTAGATAATAGAAGTTTATGTGATGAAAGAAAATGTAGGAAAATAAGTGAAAATAAGTTACATAAAACTTCTAAATCAAACTTGTAAATCACCACATAAGTGAAAATAAGTTTCCTCTAAAAGGATTTTGTAAAGCAAAAAAGTCCAAAAATCCAAGAGGCATAGTTTTTAGGATTTTTCCAAGTTTTAGGTAGTTTCATGAGAGACTATACCTTTGCAACTGAAACTTGAACTATGTGAGACATACAAATTTATGCACATCAAAATTTGCACAAGCGGCACCATTTTTCCTGTCATCCATTCGCGTGGGTCCTCTTATAATCTCATGTATTGAAGATCAATGAATGGACAAATTGTAGCTCAAGGGGAACAAGTTTTGATAGATGTAACAATTCCATTAAATTTATTTTTACCGGTTTTCTTCACTACATGTAAAGGAAAAGGCATGTGCCCTTCCCTCCTTACAGATCCCAAAACCATGAATTTAGAGGTTCATGACAATAGTTTTGTAGATATTATTTATCAATGTAATATAATGTAAATGTATTTGCCAATAGACGTCATAAGTTGAAACAATTTTCCCATCTCATAGATTATTCCATTCCTTACCCTTAATTAAATCAACAAAACAACTAAAATTTCATCTTCAAGCTATGATCACAAACTGATATATAAATTCTAAATTGAAACATGAAATTTAAAAAAGTTACAAGTTCTACTCTATACAAACATGAAATTTAAAAAAGTTCCAAGGTCTACTTTATAATTAGCACATCATGAATACACCTTCTCAACAATTTTGCAGAGCTTAGCACATCATGAATACGCCTTCTCTGAGGTGATTTGCAGTTTTCTCATCAATTGTGTGTAGTTATATCAATTCACTCTGAATTTGTAGTGGCATTATTTATGATTTTGCAGTGGGTTTATTATCCTTCATTCTCCACGAACATAGTAACTAATTACATCTATGTATTTTCACCAAATTTATAGGTTTGAAGTAGATATGTTAAAGAAATTCTCCATGAGTTTTCCTCTGTTAAAGAATATTCGCAACAATGAACAATATTTATATTAATTATTTTTCCATGATCTTTTATCTTTTATCCCGAGAAAAATACTTTCCCGAAACATGAATCGCGCTGCTCGGGTAGCCCTTTGGCCCCTGAGCGAGCTCAATTGCGGAGGAGGAGCGCGAGGAGAAAAATACTTTCCCGAAATCGTGAATCGCGCTGCTCGGGTAGCCCTTTGGCCCCTAAGCGAGCTCAACTGCGGAGGAGGAGCGCGAGGAAGGGAGGTGGGAGCGGAGCTCTGCTCTCGCCTCTTGCCTCCCTCCTCCCCCTCTTCTTTGCTCCGCGTCTTCTTTTTCCCGTCAGCAAATTAAGACTATCGCCACTGAGTATGCCTTGAAGGAATTCCCTTTATCTCTAACGTTTTAGTTACTCAAAAAAAAATGAATAGATGTAAATCCATGAAAAATATGAGATATGAGAAAACCAAAAAGGAATATATGTAAATCACCATGCAAAATATGAGATATGAGAAAACCAAAAAGGAATATATGTAAATCACCATGCAAAATATGAGATATGAGAAAACCTTGGCTACATGTCAATATGAAGAATCAACGTTGAAATTGAGATTTAATTGCAGTACATCATCCATTAAAATAAATATAAGTAGCGATACACGCTCAGAACCTTTGACCCTCTATGGATCTATATACTTAAATCAACATATCCAGCAGAAATAATATAAGTAGAAATACACGCTCAAAACATTCGACCCTTTACTGATCTATATACTCACATGAACATACACAACTGGAATAATATAAGTAGCAATACAGGCTCAGAACTTGGACCTTTTATGGATCTAATATACTTACATGAACATATATAGTGGATTGTTATGGATCTATATACATACAACATATGGGTATTATGGATATCACTTCTAAGACATGCACTAAGATCTAGAGTGCTACCTAGAAGCTACGTTGGAATCGTGTAATTCAGAGTTCTGAATATAATGTCACCTCAGGTTAAATTAATCCCTTTTAGTACTCCGATGAATTCATGCTTTTAATTGATCAAACCATTTGTTACAGTAATCATCGGGATAAGTTTTACGAGTATGGGGGCGGGAAGGGAGGTGGAGGGGGAGGATGGGGGCGGGAGCGGAGCTCTGTTCCCTTGGCCGCCAAAGAGCCGCCATTCACTGGTGGCGCGATTCTCAGAATCACGCCACCAGTGAATGGTGGCTCTTTGGTGGCCAAGGGAGTGGAGCTCCACTCCCGCCCCCATCCTCCCCCTCTTCTTTCCTCCACGTCTTCTTTTTGGCATTTCGTCTACAGTCTCCTCAATTAATTTCCATGGGAAAAGTCTCTCAACTGCATAGAGATCACATATGACGAGCGTGACGAGCATGTCTGCTGAAAGAGAAGATACTCTGGATGCCACTCCTCGTCCATCAGTGAGCAGCCGATCCAAAATTGCTAAAAGATTCTCTTCTATAATCTCCTTCTCACTGTCCAACCTTGGCAATTCCTGAAAGAAAATTGTGGGTGATAAGAAAAATTGTTATCGTCTATATTTATTATAATAGTTAATAAAATGGAGGCAATAACATTTTTGGTATCATAAATATGGATCCATTATATGATCACCTGCCCTGAAATAACTTCAGAAGACCATGATCCATCGCCATCTTTTTGAATTTTTGCCCATCTCTTCACCAAGAGTTTGCTTTCCTCGATGCGCAGATGTCGTAATCCGGTCATCTTTACCACGTGGTCCATCGATTTCCCTTCTAACATGAAGAAAAAGGATAAATCTAAATGTTGCAATGAGGTTAGACAATGGAAGTCATCGCATAACACTTTAAGGGTGGTGCATCGCGTAATGGACAACGCCTTCAAGTACATGAGTTGACCAAAACCTTTTGAAAGTTTCTGTAGTTTGCCACAGTGTTGGAGCTTGGAGGTCCAACACTTTTAAACTTGTTAGTTGACCAAATTGATTTGGAAGCTTTTTCAATTGGGTACACAATCCCAGTGAAATATTTTTGATACAGAGGTTACAAAACCCATCGGGTAGTTCTTTTAGATTCGAACACTTAGACACACCCCAAGGCTCGCAATCGCTTCAACTCTCTTATGCTTCCTGGAATACTTTCTAATCGAGAACAACAACTTAAATCTAAATCAACAAGGCGTCCTAACTTTCCTCAGCCAGGGGGCAGCTTCAATAGGTTTTTGCAACTTGATAAATTCATTAATTCCAAAGATGTAAGATTCTCAACACTATCTGGAAGTTCCTTTAATGCTATACAATCTTTCATGCTGAGTGCATACAAAGAACTCAATGATCTGAAATTCATTGTCAACTCAGTCAATATCTGTAAAGACTTCAGATTTGAAACTGAGTTCGGCAGTTGCTCTATAAAGTTGCAATTTGAAAGAGAAAGTTCATGCAAACCAATTAGATCACCTAACTTTGGAGGCAGACTTTTCAACTCTGTAAATTTTGTCAATCTTAATATTCGCAAATTTGTAAGTGAATGAAGATATGTAAAAGAGATTTGAAAGGCATGGGAATGCAACCTTCCATCAAAATCCATGTGTCTCAAAGTTGAAGGCCTCTGCAAGTTATGTAGTTGATAAGTGGCAGCCATATGAAATCATTAAAGATAGTAAAACGTTTCTGAAATAGATTCAAACCTTTCAGGAAAAGTGAAGGAGGAAATATAATCACTTGCCTTAGATAGCCTCAAGTCATTGGGTTCATAACTCAAGTATCTCAGTTGTTTTAACTCTGACACATCAAACGGAAGCTCAGTATCTGCCGCTTCAACAAAAAAACTAACTTTTCAAATGTTTCAGTGCACTTTCCCTTCAATTTTATCGAATTTCCGAGTCGAAGAACTCTCAATGAATTATTCATAACGTCGAGTTTCGATGCAGATATATCTAGTGTATCCTTATTATCACTCAGCCAGATGCGCATACCATTGTGAAATATAATTAAATCAAAACCTATTATGAAATATAATTAAACTAGTACATAGTACATCTTACGGTTGGATTGGAAAGAGAGGAATTAAATGGTTAAGAAATAGCCAATATGGAATGGAAGATGGTTTTTAAATTTTTTTTATTCTTTATATTCTTCTAGTTAAACTAGTTAAACTTTGAGTTATATATGCTTAGTTATTAACTAGTTCAAGTCTGAATTATCCATGTCTAGCTACATGTTATCACTGGCATTCTTCTTGTTATCCATTTATCACGTATTACAATATATATATATCTATATAATATCACATTCTTCTAGTTATCTGCCTTCAACTTTTGGTTATCACATTATTCTAGTTATCTATCAATTATCCATTTTTTTAATTATTATTTATTTGAAATTTTGAAAAAATGTCATGAAATCAATCTCCATATTAATTCACAATATACTTGTCTCATAATCTTTATGAGTAGATAAAAAAACATAGACCATAGTCCACCCCAATCTCAAATAAAAACAAACAATTAATCAAAATAAAAAATATCTACATAGTCAAAATAAAAACAAATGCCATAGAAACAAACATGTATATGTTTTTTTTCTTTTGAGTTCATAGATTTGATACCTTCTTTTCGAGAAACTTCCGCAGGTTTCTTGCACTTGTGAATGTTCACCTCACTTCCTTTCTGTTTGATTCTTTCTTTGACATCTCGAACCAAGTTCTAAGATCACATCGTGTACACTTGTAAGCCCATTTGCGTCTTTAGTGACGAGTGCTTTGCTATTTAAACTTTCCAGTGCTTCCTTCCCCAGAATATCTTCCACTCTGTCCCAATCCCATCTTTTGAAATATGAACAGATGTCCATAAATGGATCTTTGCATTTATAAGTAAGAGTGTCGCAGGCAAAGGCGTATCTCATCTGGTCGAAGTCTTCATCCTCCCATCTTGCCTTATCTTGCATGTGTATTATAAGCGTCCTATTTATGAGGGGCATAACCTATGAATCGTGCTACTAATTTTAACATGAGTGGAATTCCACAACATAGTTTTATTATATTATTGAATTGACTAGCATCCATTCCTTCCGTTATATCCCTCCTTAATAAAGTCTCTGCTTCTGAATCGTCGGTGTCCTTCATAGCATAAATTTTGGTGGACATACCGACTGGGAATGCTTTCTTCAAATTTATGTTATCAATGTAAATGAAGGCCTACACTTCCCTTAACACGCGTTCCAGTTGTAGCTGTCCATCCTCATGCATTCTACACTCTGGAAAAGTTTCTGTAGGTCCTATCAAATCTCTTAATATCTGCTTTTGTAACTCTTCTATATCTTTAAAAATTGCTTTGGAAACAGTCAATGCCTTAGCCTACCTCCACTTTGATATTAACCCGCCGATATTTTATAGAGATGTTAAATCCGCCAATATTCTTCTGGATAAAGACATGGGGGTGAAAGTTGCAGATTTTGGTCTTTCCAAGTTTGTGCCTCAACAAGTGACTCATGTTTCAACAATTCCATAGGGAACGCATGGTTATGTCGACCCAAACTATCATCAATTCTATAAACTTATAGACAAAAGTGATGTTTATAGCTTTGGTGTAGTTTTGATGCCTCCTGCGTTCGGGGAAAGTTTCCAAGCCGGCCTCCCGCGTTCCTTACAGCAGCCAAACAAAATTTGGACAAATAGCATAAGATACAATGGCGTGCAGATGAGAGGAGACAAAGGATTCTAGAAAAGTTACAATGGCGTGCAGATGAGAGGAAAAAAGGGATTCTGGGAAAGTTTCCATGCCGTGACTGAGGTTAACGGAGATGGAGAGGGCTCCACAGGACGCAATAAACGTCCGATCACTGGCCTGTTTTTTCGATTCCGGCCGGTGGAGAATGGGAGTGATATGCAGGGACCACGGTGCCAACTGACTTATCTAGCATGAACGTACATGTTGGATAAGCTCGGCCGTTTTGCAAGGTCGCACTGTTCATTTTCAAATGTGACGTCACATTATCACCATACCATAAAATATTAATACGTAAATTTCTATTAGGAACAGACACATATGTGTTACTTGTTTGTAGAAGAAAAATGTTTTTAAGGGTGGCTTAATTGTGTTGTCGTCTATTTCACAAATAATTAAGCCACCCTTAAAAACATTTAAGTGTGACCACACATAAGAAAGCTCCCCTACTAGTTATAATATACTATTCATTATTATGTGTGATGTGTTTCAAGGGTTGGGGATGGGAGTTGATATATTTTTATAATTTCAATTGAGAAAACCAATTACCCCAAGAGTTGGGCACGGGCGTTGATATATTTGTATCATTTCAATTTAAACTATCAATTTTCCCTTACTTTTATGTTATCACAAATAAGAGGTAAGTTGGTGTGAAGGTGTTAGATTCATGATAAACCCAACGTTGAAACCTTATATTCACTGTCCCTTTTTGATTCAATACAACCCAATATTTACAATAATGTGAAGGCAAACACAATTTAAATGAGAGGAAGATATGTATTTTAAACCTAGTCACAAGTCTCTCCTATAAACAAAAAGTCCTTAGAGCCACGATATCATGAAAAGTATGAATTATGGAAAATACAAACAATAATGTGAAGACAAACACAATTTAAATGAGAGGGAGATACGTATTTTAAACCTAGTCGCAAGTCTCTCCTATAAAACAAATAAAGTCCTTAGAACCACGATATCATGAAAAGCGTGAATTATGGAAAATACAAACAATAATGTGAAGCAAAGACAATTTAAATGAGAGGGAGATATGTATTTTAAACCTAGTCGCAAGTCTCTCTTATAAGAAAAATAAATTCCTTAGAGCCACGATATCATGAAAAGCGCAAATTATGGAAAATACAAATTATAGATTGTTGTAGTTTTGTGTTTTTGATAGGCCTAGGTTGGTTTATTATAAAATTTAAATGTTTTTTTAAATGTAATGTTGTGGGGGTGTTAGGGGGCCTTAGAATAAAAAAGAAAAATTTAATGTCATGATGTTGGGAGTAGGGGGTGGGGGTGTTTTAATTTTTTTTTAAAGTAATGTTGTTGGGGGATTTAGGGGCGTGCTTTAAATCCTTTAGATACTTTTTTAAATGTAATGCTATGGAGGGGTTAAGAGGATTAGGGTGGGAGGAGGGGTGAAGGGTTAGATTTTTTTTTTAATATAATGTTGTTGGGGATTTCGGGGTTAGGGGGCGATGTTTTAAATTTTGTAAATGTAATGTTTTTGGGGGGTTAGGGGGATGTTTAATTTTTTTTTTAATGTAATGTAATTTGGGGAGGGGGGTCAAGGGGTTATGGGTTTAATTTTTTATTATTATTATATCCAGTCATTCATCTGCAGAAAATATAGATTCTGGTGGGGTGTCAGAATCCATGGATGAGTGTGAATAATTTCACATGAAACATTTTAGATGTTTTTTATTAGTATGATGTTTGTAATTGAAACTCTAAAGAAGTTTTTGATCATTTATATGAATAATTTGTTCTTGTAGGGTCTAATATATGATTTCATTATGAATCACGACATAATTTGTTTAATTTTAAATGGCTAGAGTGGTGAAATTATTTATGAAATATTTGTTTTTGTTTAATATGCAAGTTTCAAAAAAGTTGTGATTTATCTCTTGAAGAAAAAAATATTTTTCCAATCTAGGGGTTGATTTCAGAGTTTTTGTAAACAACAGTATGGCATTTTTAGGCCATGGCACTATTTTTTACCCCCCCAAAAAAATGTGTATACTGGTATCAACACTTTTCTATTTGGGGTTTTTTTTGGTGTTTTTTATGCAAAAATCATCGTTTTTATGGATAGAGTTCTCGTTCTTAGTATAAAGTTCTCGTTTCATAGAATAAGTGGTTGTGGCACTAAAAAGTGGAACCAACTTCGTGCGAGCGCCCTTGAATGATATGTTATGATGTCATTTTCCTTTTTGTTTACATTGATGTAAATCAGAGTATTTTTGTGAACTCATGTAAGATAGGTTTTGACTCTCTTATCATTTAAATGGGGGCATGTTACAATAGCACCCAACCCTATGTATGACATAGATATAATATCAAGACACAATCACCAATTTTATGTATCAATTAGAAAATAAGATGAAAGAAACTTCATATTTGTAACAAATAAGAAACAACAACCATCCACTTCACTATAAGAAAACTACATTGCCATTACTGAGCATCTTCAAGAATGTGAATAGATTCCATGTCAATTGATCACACGTGTTTCTTTTATGAGGAGTTGGGCATATAATGAAATGGTTCATGAAATTTTTTTGGTTAATACTCTTTAAAACACAATGTTTTTCATATTTTCTTATGAGTATGCAGTTAAGGAATGGAAGTAATCTAACAAATCTCAAAATGTTGGTGCCTCATTCAGTTTTGAAAAGGACTTGCTACAAAGCTAGGTCTACAACATGGGCAAACTTTAGTCCATACAATTTTGGGGGCTTTTCTTCAAAACACCAAACCAATTCTATTGTAGTTTCGTTTTTCACCCTCCAACAACAACCTATCAGTGTATTATTACACTTTTTTGAGTAATTACTAGTTGATAATTTTCACCAAAACACTAATTCTATTTTAGTTTCCTCTTTTCCTCCCACAAGAACCTATCCACTTATTATTGCTCCTCTGTTTTTTTAAGTAAAATGGGTGGTTGATAATGTATTTTCATTTTTTTTTTTAAGGAAAATGGGTGGTTGATAATGTATTTTCGTTGAATTTCGCATAGGAGGATTGAAGCAAATTGAAGATTTTCATTGATATAATAAAAATTATGGACAAAATAGCCTTCGTACCAAATTTCAAATTACACTTCCTATATAGAATCCCCATCCCACTGATTTGAATTTGCTTTATTCAGAACTCTCTTCCTACAGCCATGGAACCTGTTGAGAAATCTCCAATTAAAAACGGGCTCGAGCAACGACGTAGTGTTCGCCGTTATTGTCAAACTATGGCCTAATTTTCTGTTTCGATGCTGCTTGCTTGGTCCGGCCGACAGCTCGGGTAGTAGGCGCTCCCGCTGTTGAAGCTGGGGAAAGATGTTGGGCCCTCTCTCTCAGCAGGTTTTTCTGTATTTTGCCTATGGATGCCTTTGGAAGCTCCATCATGAAGACCACAGCCTTGGGAACCATGTAGTGCGGGAGCTTCTCTTCCTTTGTTATGATCATGCTGTTGTCCTTCTTCTTGATAAAGGCGCATGGAGTCTCGCCCCACAGGGGATGAGGCATGGCAACCACGGCGGCCTCGGCAATGAGCGGGTGGCTGTACAGCACCCCTTCATTATGCCGCTGCCCCTCAACATGATTTCCCCCCTACTCTCTCCATCTCTTGGCACGCTGGACATGGTCTCCGGATTCTTCACGTCCACTTCCTCCAGACTCAACACGCCCACTCGACGTCCTTTGAGGGAACCTCGTCGGGCTGGGGACAGTTGAGGCGCATCGTCCCATTCGCTCTTCCACTCGCAGGCGAGAACGGGGCCGGTGGCTTCAGTGAGGCCGTAAGCATGTGTTACGAGGAAGCCCATGTCTTCCATCTTACAGAGAATCGAAGGAGGAGGAGGCGCTCCTCCGGTGAGAATCTCAACTCTTCCAGGCAATGGGCGCTGCGGTTGCGGGTGGTCGAGGAGGATGTTGAAGACAATGGGCGCACAGCACAAATGAGTGACATGATGCTGCCTTATGGCCCCGTATATCTCTTCGGCAGACGTTGGTTCCTCCTCTGGCTGCAACTGCCCAGGTGAATGTCCAGCCATTGCAGTGGAACATGGGAAGCGTCCACAGGTACACGGGCTCTCTTCCCATTTCCCACAGAAGCAGAATAGACATGCTGTTCAGGTATGCTCCTCTATGGCTGTACACTACTCCTTTCGGTGTCGATGTCGTTCCCGACGTGTAACTCAGGGCAATCGCCTCCCATTCGTCCGCTGGCTTTACGGTCTCGAAACGCGGATCCCCGCCTCGAACCAGCTCCTCGTAAGTGCCGGTGATTCCCACGCCCACTTCATTAACTAGTCGAACAATGTGAGCAGCTGCAAGGCCATCATCAGCTAGATCATGTATGAGGATCAAACGAGGAGGAATGGTGAGAGCCAGCGATTCAAGGAGGGCGAGGGCGTCCTTGGCTAGGGATAAGAATTGATAGTCGACCAGCAAAAACTTGGCGCGGGAGTGGGCAAGAATGGTGGCCACACTACGAGCGTCGAGGCGAGAATTGATGGTGTTGAGAACAGCCCCTGCCATTGGAACTGCGAAATGCGCCTCGTAAAGAGCAGGAACATTGGGAGCCAAAACTGAGACCACTTCCCCTTTGCGTATTTTGAGACGATTGACAAGAGACGACGCCACACATCTGCAACGCTCCGAGGTCTCGGCCCATGTAAAGCGAACACCTCCTTGATTGAGCAATTGGGCTGAGCGAGCGTGCGTTCTAAGGAATAGAATAGGGATAAGGCAGCTGTAGTTGCTCGAAGCAAGCCTAAGGAAAACGCAGAAAGTATAAGATAAGCGCGTGAAGGAATGAATTAGACGCTCTCGATTTGGTTATATGAATGCATGGGAAACTTAGAATTATATAGCAGACTCGGAACAAGTTTCCACCACACAATCCTTACCCCTGGTCAGTGCGAAAAATACGCTGAGAAAGCCTGGACAGTGACCTCATGAATGACCTGATTTTTTCGTATCTCCGAATGCCATTTGTGGTGGAGGAATTATCCCACAGACAAGACTGAGTCTAGTCACATGGGCCCTGGAGCAACCTGTAGATAATTTGGAGAAACGGCTAAGAACAATAGCGGAGCTACGAATAATTCCTGCACAAATTATTCGGCTTCTTAAGTCAAATGTATTAATATAGGAAAAAAAAGCTGTTTATTCGGCTTCTTAAGTCAAATGTATTAATATATTAATATAGGAAAAAAAAAGCTGCTTGTATTGATACAAATATTTACATAGGGAGTCTCTGCTGTAGAGAATTATATCAATGTTCACATCGAAAATGATGTCAAATGTATTAATATATGTTCAAAAGGAGTGATATTATTTGGTTTCAGTTGTCTTTTAAAAGTCTTTTTTTTAAAGGTTTTTGGAGGATATAATATGAGTCGAATATATTGGATATAAAATTTATTATTATTTTATTAAAGTGTCATACAGTCTTTCTTTACTCAAATAAATAATAATACTGATATAAAATAAATAAATAAAAATTTATTGGTCAATTAGTGCAAATTACTTCCCAGCTACTAGTACAAATGCTTACAAAGTTTAATGGATGGTGGTTTGCCAGAAACGATGGGCTACCTTGGGTGTTGAAAATGCTTATTAATAAATAAATAAATAAAAGACAATACATAAATAAAATAAATAAACCTCTTGTGAGGTATTGCACTAAAAAAGGGAAAGTTGTTAAACAATCAGCAATGACCCTCTTTTTAGATTTGACCATATTGAAGTTACACGAGATAAAATGGAAGAAACCTACAAAGTAAAGCCCATGGTCTTTTGTTTATGTGACAGGGGGCTTTCTCATGATAAGACAACACTTGCTTACGTCAGGTAAATCATTAACTTTATCATTAAAATAATTTAGATAATGGCCTTTTTTTACACTAGTATCGTTGATTAAGATTTAGGGAAGTTTAAATCATTAAAGTAAATTAGTGGAAAGAAAGCAAATATAAAATTGGTAAGCAATTTTAATAATGAAGTGAAATAGTTAGGTTAAGATTTTAATAATTTTTTCATTACTATGGAGTAATAATAGAAGTTTCAAAATTTCTCACAGGGTGAAAATATATTAATTACATTAATTGATATCTTTATTTTACAGTAACGAATTTGAAATTTATAATTAGCCTTTTAATTTGTTAACTATACTCCCAAATAACGTACACACTTTCTCCTACTGATGTGAAATTCAATGAAATGCTATCAAATTTGACCTACTCTTTTTTATAATCTCAACTATTTATAATTTTTTTATAATGTGAGAACATACATAAGCTATGGAACATCTCATGCTAAGAGTGCCTTGGGAGCACATGTAACGAGCAACATGGAATATGAATTGGGGTTGTACATAGTTGGTTTTCAAACGTTTCAATTTCGGCTGTTTAAATTTTATTCAATAATGGGTGAATACTGCAAGATTTATCTTAAAGCAATACAATACATTTGGGTGAATGCATATTGTTATTAATGAATGTGAAAAACCGGAGTTTAAGATGTTTAAAATTCAATAATGTAGGTTTAAGTATATATAACATTTATTACCAACAAAACATTTAAATATTGTTTGTGAATGTATTTTGTCATTAATGAATATGAAAAAATTGAGTTTAGTATGTTTATCAAAATCTTAAGTTTAATAGGTTTCAAATTCAACAATATATATCAATTTTTATAACATGATCCAGGGTTGGAATGTGATAACCACTAGTAAAATGTTTGTGATGGACTATTTTATTTGTCAAATATGGTTTATCTTTCGAACTTGCCTTTAGAAAAATAAATAAAAAATCTATGTATACAATGTTGTCAAATTCAATCCCTGGTGTTCTGGAACCCTTCTCTCTGGTGCTATGTCCATCTTTCAGTACCCTATGTTGTCCTAGCATGGAGTTTGTCCTCTCGTCGAGGACTTAGTTCCAACCATGAAAAAAAGTGGGAATTGAGAACTGGTTTTATTCGGTTTTAGGGTACTATGTTACTATTTTTTTGGGTTTTGGGGGCTACCGCTGCTAGTATTCTTCCTTTCCGTCGTTGTGGTTTCTCTGACGTCTGACGGCCGCTTCATATTATAACCCTTTTTTTGTTTTTTTCATCCTTCCTTGTAATGGTCTCTCTATGTTCACTGTCTCGCAGAGAGCTCGGTCTTTGGATGAGTGTCTTCTTGCTGGTTTTTTGGATCGTGGGTGCTGACACTAGGGTTTTGCTTCTGTCACTTTTTGTCATCCCGATGAACCTGGTTTCTCGATGGTTTGGTTTTCGGCCTCATGATGGGATTCCTAGGGTTTTGTTGTGGTTTGGTCCCCGGGATCGAAGGTTTCTGACTTTCAGGGTTTTTGTTTTACATTTCTTCTCGGTTAGCCTGTCCTTTTGTTTTTTTCCAGTCTAGCGCAGGGTATGTGCAGCGATTCTCCGGTTTGGTTTCTGGGGTTTGACTTTGTTATTTGGTTTACGGTTTTCAGGTTTTCCCTTTATCATTATGAGCTTTTCAGACCCTGAGGTGTCGAAACGTGTTGCTTCCTTTCCTCTAATTTCAGTACTAGGTGGTCTCCATGTGACTCAGTGTCATCTGTTGGCATTTTGGTTTGGTTTTCTTATGGCAGTGGCTTTGGTCCTTGATAAGGCCTTAGGATTTGTATGGAACCCTTCCTCACATTTTAAGGCTTGGAGGAAAACAAATACCATTAAGGTTCTGGTTTCTAAACACAGTTTAGTGCTAGGTCGAGACATTTATATGGACAAAGTTAAAGTTCTATGCAATCATGCACTGGTTGGTCGGTTGGAATACTGTAAGTTGGAGAAATAAGCATGGGTGGTTTTGGCTACCAAGCACTAGAAAACATTGTTGGATTATGTTTCAACTGTCAACAAACTCTCGAATGGCTGGTTCCTCTTTCTCTTCATTGATGGGAAGGATTCGACCTTGATTCTTAACTCTCTTTGGCCTGTGCGTAACAGATCCATGGTCCTTACTCACTGGCACTCGGGTTTCGACCTTGCTCGAGAAAGGGTGGTTAATTGACACTTTTGGGTATTGCTCCATGCCTTACCCCTTCCTCTCTGGAGGAAAGACGCTCCTATGGGCATTGTGAACTCATTGGGTCGTTTTATGGTTGTGGAGGATAATTTCCACCATACCTTCGATAAAAATTCAGCCAGGGTTCTGGTTGAAATGGATATTACTACAGGGTTGTCGTCTGATATTGATATTATTGCATTGACCTTATACTTGTTCAAAGATTAGATTATCTTAATGTACCTTTCTGCTGCCAATTTTTTCATGATACTAGAAATCTCAGGAACAGTTGTCCCTTGTTGTTACATGGGTCTCCACAGACGTTAGATGGAGTGGTCATGGTCGAAATGCAGCAGGACTGTTAAAGGCACTTTCTTCCTAGTCTGGAGGCTCCCTCCTCATCGCTACCAGAAGGTATGTATAGCTCTGTTTCCACTTCAAATTATGAAGATGTTAATGAAGGATAGTTAGATTATATAGTTGATAGTGAAAATATTACGAGTTGTAGTCATTCGATGGCTCCTTTTCCTATGGTTGATCAACCTCCTGTGAGGGCTTTGGGTTTCTTCCTTGTTCAGGATAGTGTGGGTATTTCTTTGACTACTCCTCCACTGGCCCAAACTTTGACTGTTCCCTCACTCTTCTTCGCCACTGATTTTCATCCCCTTTATAGGGATCCTTCCTTACCTTTGTTTGAAGGCTTCCACCCACCTGATAATCCCTTTGAAGAGTTGTCTTTCTCAAATCCTCCCCTCTAAAATCACTCTCCATATTCTTAAAAAAAACATTACTGCGTCCACCTTACTTCTTGACTCGATCAGACACGAAAATGTGACCATCTAGAGATCTAGGAAAGCAAAGCCTATAAAGCCTACAGGGAACTCTGGGGACCTACATTGCATTCCCTTATCTGCTAGGATAAAAGATGCGGCTAGATCTTTCCAGTTTCCTATCCAACTTTCCTCTCATGGGGTACTTAGAGCAAATTCATCCCATGACTTGGGTTATTAATTAAACTTCTTTCTCTTAACATTCATGATTTTGGAGGACTTACCAAGATTAAAGCCCTTGGCTCTTTAGTCTCTGATATGAATCCTGATATGATCTTCTTCCACGAAACTGTCTGTGATCATGCTCAGGCCCTTATTTCTTTTGAAAAAATCAGGCTGGGTAGGGAATTTTATGCCACTGACTCTCTTGGCAAAAGGATGGTTGGTCTTCATCTTTCTTGAAGACTCCCATGCGTCTTTAATTCTGGAATCGTTATGGAAGATTGGTTATGGATCCTTAGTCCTTAATCGTTGGCACTCGGCCTTCTACCCTCATCGGGAAAGGGTGGTTAAACGACACCTTTGGGTTCTTCTCCCAGCATTACCTTTCCCTCTCTAGAGCCAAGACCTGCTGGTGGGGGTGGAAAACACTATCAGGCACTTTGTGGTCGTTGATGAGGATTTTCAGTTAATCTTTGACAAACGAATGGCGTGTGTCCTGGTTGAAATGGACCTTTCTAGGGGTCTTCTTGCAGATATTACTTTCTGTCAGCAATTGGATTACCTCCATGTCCCATTTTGATGTAATAAATACTATGAGGTGGTTCATCTCAGAAGCTCCCTCCCTATTCTTCTTCATGGCTCGAGCTCGTTATCTCTTTTAGAAGCTTCAAGGTCTCCCTGCTGTGAAAATGGATCTCCCGAAGGGCCATCTATACCTGCATCTGGTGGTCAATCCTCTCCTCCTTAGCTGGGTATGTATGACTCTCTCTCCCCTTCTGTATTTGATGATATTTCAAAGGGTCAGTTACTTTTTATTCAAGATGTGGAGGCTGGTACTTCATTGTCAAATGCTTGTGGGAAAGCCTCCACTGTATGTTTGCAGCATTCGACCCTTACCTGTTCTCCCCTTCCTGCATCTCTACCCTCCGCGGACCCATAGGATGGTTCTCACGGTCTGGCTGATATCCATCCTCCTTTACATTCATTGATCTCAGACCCACCTCTTCCACTTTCTATGGAACCCTCCTCTCCCAGCCCACCACCTCCGAAAATTACCCCTTTTTCGGATGCGGCCCCTCTTTTTACTCCGGAAGATTTCCCACCCTTGGTTGTTAATGGCCCAGTTGTGAATCAGTCTAGCCCTACTATTAGCCTGTGCTCTTCACCTACCTTCTCTGACCTAGCCCTCATGAAGACGCTCTCTATCTTCTCAGCGAAGACACCTGTCTTGCCCTCTACTCTCCCCCTTGACTCTATACGCTTGCCGAATGTCACGATTCAGAAATCTAAAAAGAAGCCTCTGCCGGACTCCAATGTGGTTGTTGATGCACCCTCCTATACTCCTCTGTCGGCTAGGATTAAAAATGCATCCAGAAGCTGGACAGACTCCTCACCAAGGGTTCTTAGAGCAACGAAACCCCTGAGCAGTGGTGTTTGATGAAGATCATGTCTCCTTTAACATCTGTGGCTTTGGGGGGTTAGCCAAACAAAAAACCCTCTGTTCTCTCTTTCTCTCACTTGCTCCGGATATGATTTTGATACAGGAAACAATGTGCAGCCATTTCCCTGCGCTCCTTTCCTTCTCTAAGCTCCTCTCTGGTTGGGATTTTTGTGCTATTGATGCTTCGGGACTTTCTAGGGGCCTCTTAATTGGCTGGAATCCCCATACTGTGCGTTATAAGGATTTTGAGATGGTAGGTGAGATTCTGGTTCAAGCCAAGTTTAGGGGCTCTTTGGATACCTTCTCCATTCTTAACTGCTACGGGCCTTATTCGGGTCGTGAATTATTTTGGAACTGAGTCATGGAAGGAGGCCTTCTTTCTCTTCCAAATTTAATTCTTGTGGGCGATCTTAACTTTACTCTGAATGCAGGGGAGATTTGGGGGTCATCTGCTCGTCTGGATCATCTTACACCCTTCTTCAATAACTTCTTATCTGTTAATAACCTGATAGACCTGGACCCTCCATGTGCTGGCCCGACGTGGAAAAATGGTAGGGCAGGGGATGATGGGATCAGCAAAAGGATTAACCGATTCTTACTCACGACCTCTCTTGTGCCCCTCTTACAGCGATACAGAGTTTGGTCGTCTATCGCTGCTATTTCTTATCATTACCCCATCTGTCTGGAATGGAACGTGTTGGTTACTAGTCCCTACCCCTTTAAATTTAATAGGGCTTAGCTCTTAGAATAGGGGTTCACTGATTGGGTTGGGGAGGTCTGGTCCTCGTTACCTTCATCATCCTCACAAGATAGTATGCATTCTTTGGCTCACAAGCTCCAGGTTTTAAAAGGGAAGGCCAAAGTCTAGATGAAGGGAAAAGCTTTGATGCATACTCAGGAATCCTTGGAGGTGCATTCTCGTATTAAAGATATTCTAGAAGCTCATCCCACAGGCATACTGTCTCTAGAAAATCAGAACATTCGGCGGTCTCTCCGGGACCGAAAGAAGTCCACCCTAGCCCACGAGCTTCTTACTTCGCAATTGAAGAGCAGGGTTCAATGGGATACCATGGGGGACGCTAATACTAAATTATTCCACTCTGTTGGCTCTTCTCACAGAAACCACAACTCCATCTGGGCCCTTCAAAATGCAATCTTGTCTTGGATTGAGAGTGATGAATAGTTAAAATACCTCGGGTTAAACATTTATCTGGTATCTTTAAAGATGACAATCAGACTAATATTGTTGACCAGTTAAAAGTAGTACAACTCTTCCTTGCTTAATTTATCTAGTGAAGAGGCTGATTGTTTTGATTCTGAAACCACTCTGTGTGAGATTGAAGGTGCTTTGAAAACCTTCAAGAAGGATAAAACCCTTGGCCCGGATGGTTGGCCGGTGGAGTTCTACTTAAGTTAAAGGATGACCTCTTGGTTGTTGTTGAACACTCTAGGGTTTATGGAATGGTTGTACCCTCTCTGAATGCTACATTCCTCACTTTAATACCCAAGTTAGAAAAACCCTCTTCCTTTGTAGACTTTAGACCCATCTCCTTATGTAATTTAGCCTACAAGCTTATCTCAAAATTCATTGCTCTTATGTTAAAACCTTCCCTTGATAAGCACATTTCACATGAACAGTTTGGTTTCCTTATGAATGGGAAAATTATGGAGCCTGTGGGGATTAGACAAGAAGCCCTGCATTCTATCAAGACCAAAAAGAGATGTGCCCTTGTACTCAAACTGGATCTAGTCAAAGCTTTTGACTGGGTCAACTGGACATATTTGAGAGTCATTCTTTTGCAGATTGGTATCCCTTTAAAAGGAGTGAACTAGATTATGGGCTACATCACATCTACTAACTTTGTTGTACTCATAAATGGATCTCCCTCGGGGTTTTTCACTCCTTCGAGAGGCATTTGTCAAGGATGCCCCCTTTCTCCCGTACTCTTTATCCTGGTCATAGAGGGTCTCCGTTTACTCATCAATGATGCCAAAAGGTGTGGCAGGATAAAGGGAATCAAAATTGCTGCCTCTCTCACCCTCACCCACTTACTTTTCATGGATGATGTTGTGTTGTTTGCTCTTGGCACCTTTGAAGAGTGGGTTGCCTTCGATGTCATTTTGGAGACCTTCTGTCATGCTTTTGGCATGTGTATTAGCATTGACAAGTCTGGGTTTTTATTTAATGAGATGGATATGGGGGTGTTGAATAACATTCGACATATTCTTCCCTACTGTGTGAAGCCTTAGCATGAGGGCTTTAAGTATCTAGGATACTTCATTAAGCCACTGGGATATCAAGTGAAGGACTGGTTTTGGCTCTTGAAAAGGTTTGAAAAAAGAATTGATAATTGGTCACTCAAGTTCTTGTCACTGGGAGGCAGGTTGGTCCTTATTTGTGCGGTTCTCACTAGCCTACCCATCTATTTGTTTGCGCTTGCCCCGATTCCTGTATCTATCCTTAATAAGATGAGGCAAGTGATATTTTCCTTCCTATGGGGATCCAGCAAAAACAATTTTTTTTTTCATCTTATGGACTGGCAGACCCTAGCAAAGCCTTTAGATTTTGGGGGATGGGGCATTAAAAATCTCCACTGGTTCAACATCTCTTTAAGACTCAGAAGTCTTTGGTGGGTCCTGAAGGGTACAGGTATATGGCATCAGGTCATTTCGGCCAAATACTTAAAACATCAGTCACTGGAAGAATGGATGGGAAACAAAAAATTTGGCTCTAGAGGCACCTCCATTATATGGAATGGTTTTTTGAAAACCATATCATGGCTGGGAATATGTTTGTGTTGGAAGGTGGGTGATGGACGGGATGTACACATTGGTTCAGACCCTATTGTTGGCATTAGTGACATCCACTATTTTTCAATGGATTTAAGAGCTTACCTTTGTGACTATGGGATTACTACTCTTCAGCATGCCAGAAATTCATTGATCGGCGCACAGGCTTATTGGCTGTCAGCTGATGACCTCGAGTTGGGGGGTGATTGGAAAATTGAATGGAACTCATATATTTCTAGCCTACAACAGGGTGGCATCCGTTTGTCTGATGATGTCGACTCCCTCCTCTTGTCCTTTAATAAAAAAAAATGGAAATGTTACAGCATCCTTGGTCTATGATTATATCATTGCTCAGCATTCTACCACCTCACAAGATCAGATTTTCTGTGATTTATGGAACCTTAACATCCCTCTGAAGATCAAATGTTTTACTTGGCTCTTATTGATGAACATAATCTTAACCTAGGATAATCTGGTAAACAAAGGTTGGTCGGGTCTGAGCTGTTGCTAGTTATGTCACGCAGAGGAAGAAACTGTCCAGCATATGCTTGTGGAGTGCAGCTTTATTATTACTTTTTTTAATGTATTAAAAGATATTATCACTTTACTCTACCAACCTCTTCTGGATCTCTGGTTGAGTACCTCGACTTCTGGCTAAAACACAATCCTTCTACCTACTACATTCCTTAGTTTGTTTTCTGGTGTGTTTGGATTGCTCAGAACAAAGGCATTTTTGAAGGCTCTAAAATTTCTTTGGCCTCACTTACTAGCAAGATCAGTTCATTCTTTCAGAGCTACCCTATTTCCAAAAAAAGGAAGAAAATCTGGATCACAAGTCCTGCCCCTTCACTAGTCTACCCTGTGGGTTTTTTTGATGGAGTTGTTGCTGAAGGCATCGATGGGGCTAGGATTTATCTTGCAATCAATAGTAATCACTACTTCCACATCAAGCTGGGCTGCGAAGGGAGTACAAACACTAGGGCATAATTATTAGCTATGTGGGCTCTTATGCATTGGGCTTCGTCTCTAGGGCTCCCGACTTTACAAATCTTTGGAGATTCTTTTGTCATCGTCAACTAGGCATTGGGAAAGGCATCCCTATCATGCCTTTCTTTAGACTACCGGTGTGCGGCCATAAGGAATATGATGCCACTCTTTATGCCACTCTTTCTCAGATTAGACATGCAGCATATTTACAGAGAGCACAACCAGTGTGCAGATGGCCTCTCTAAAGAGGCCCTGATTTTGGCCCCTGGCCTCTATTATATTTCTGAGTTTTACGATGACTCTGTCATTGAGTTTGGTAAATTTTAGCTCTTTTATGATAGTGTTGGAGCTGAGCTCCCTCTATTTTTTGGGCACTGTTGTTTTTTCTGATCTGACTATGGATGATATGTATCATGGACCTCCTTGGAGGTGCCCTATGTTCGCCCTTTGTGATCTCTGGAAATATGTCAGGATATCATAGAGTACCTTCTTGGTCTCTCTCTTCCCTAATGAGTACTAATCACAGGTCAGTATATCTCTTAGTGGTCTTTGTTGCGTTCAATAGCACATGTATTGTTGATGCCTGTTTTGGCCACACACCGGTATGTAAAATGCCCTTTGATTCTTCATGAATATCAAGGACGGGATTTTTTCTTCTGAAAAACAAAGTTTACATATGTTTCAAAAGGCTAGTATTAATACAATACTATTCCATTAATATTGGAAAATTTTATTGGGAAACATCATTAAAAGATGATGTCATTGGTCCTTTAGTTTCGTAGAAATTTCAATAGCAAGTGTTCCTGAATACAAGGGAGGTACCCACCCTAAAATGGTATGGGTGAATGGGAACTCAATTAAAATTATAGTTTTTGATTGGTGTAATGAACATTAATGTAGTTTTATATATGTTTTACAAGGTTGGTCTAAATTAATAAAAAAAAATTACAAGATTGTGTTGATTTTTTATTAAAAGTTTGATAGATTAAAGTTAGTCTTAGTAGAAGTTAATAATTATAATTATTATGATCATAATGTGTGTGAATGAGAGCTATGAATATATTCATGATGTACTTCTTATTAATAAGGTATAAAAACTTTTTATACAAATGCTAAAGGAAAATTTTATCTCTACTATTTTGGTATTAATCAACTTGAAGGTACTCATAAAATTAGCAAACTTCTAATTTTACTCATGAAGTATCATATTTTAAACAACAAAAATCCTAAGGTATGTAATATTTTTTTATATATTGCTTTAATATCCACTTTTTAGTATATTATAATATATGTGGCTTTATTATCCACTTTTATATATAATTTTAGATTATTAGGTGACATTCTCCTACAATCGCCAAACACTTCACCTCGTACATATCGATAATTGTGTGCTAGTATGAAAGATATAGAATTGGAGTATAATATAATTGATGCATGTTCTAACGATCATATTATATAAATTATGGACAACATGCTACAAAATTTGAATGCCCTAGATGTGAAATTAGTAGATGTTGAATTGATTATGTAGCAAATAAGGTGCCCTGCAAAGTTCTTCATCATTATTATTCACATAATTCAATGTTTCCAATGATTGCTCAAGATTATCGGGGAGGCAAGTGTGGGTGGGATCATCTTTGATCCCAGAGGAAATATAGTGTCGTCTTATGCCTGGGGACTTGGATGCAAAACCAATAATGGAGTTGAATGACTTGCGATCTTCTTCGGATTGGAACTGGTGAAGCAACTCAAGATTACCAAAATAATTGTTCTTCGAGATTCCAAACAAGTAATCCACAAAATGAACCATGGTTACAATAAAGGAGTAATAAAAATACGAAGAATTTATGAGTGCATTCAACAAATCTCAGCAAAAGCTGAAGTCTCCTATTCACATATCCTCAAAGGTAAAAATACAAAGGTAGACAAGCTGGCAAACTAAGGTGCCAAGTTAAAAATGGGATTTTCCAAGGTGAAGTGCAATTCGAACAATATTTTTTATGTCCCTTAGGAACATTTGTAAGGACTATGAGGTCCAAAGGTGGTCTAATCCTAGCGGTAGACCTCCCCTCATGATTTACATGTCAATCATAGAACAATTGAATTTTTTTGAATGGAGGAAAGCCTCCATTTTCTGGCGCTCCTCTAGCCCACAGGAAGCATGTCTTATGGCGCCCACCTGTCTCCTCACAGCCCATGTGATGGGATTTAATGCAGCCCTTGTCCTACTCAGATGGCTGAGAACATTTGCACGAGTCCAGGAAACCTTCCTAATGATGCCTCCTCCAGATCCCTTCATTCATTTCGCTCTTGTTTCATCAAGTGCAGAGCATGTTTCAGCTAGTGCAGTGAAAGAATTCCACGGTGCAATGAGCGTTTTCCCCGGCTTAGAAGTTGTTAGTGTCACAAAATATTTTGGTCTACCTGAAGCAGGGAACAAGATTCATGCCACTATGAATGATTATCCTCCAGGTGTTGGGAACTGGTCGTCTGGTGCAGCGATTGTTACCCTTAGTGCAGTGAAGGGTTCTTCTTCTATACGCATCTTAGACACAGATTGTTTGTTCAGCCCATAAGCAAAGGTACCTGTAGCGCATGTCGATTTGATTTCACCACAAATAGACATGGCAGATAAGGAAGTCACCTTGGACGATCTCCAGAATTCTCTCCAAGACATCAAGTGGCATCTAACATGGCTCTACGACATAATGAACAGAGGTGTATCTGAAGGTATCACCACAGCGGAAGAATTCAAATGGATGGCCCATCAGATGGGACATCATGATGCTCGAATAGAAGACAATCATTGAGACCTGCATGAGCTAATGGGCACAATAGGATATATGAAGGAGGATTTACAAAAGCTAGTCAATATGAATCAAAGAAGCCATATTCACTGACTCCCCTATCAGATACCAGGAAATGGAGGAAACCTCTGTGGTGCATCCAGTCAAAGACCCAAAGGGAAAGCATCGGGAGTAATTCTAGCTCAATGGGTATTTCATGTTTTTCTGCATTTTTTGTTTTAGGTGTGTATGTTCGAATATACCCTTCAAAGGGTGATAGAAGTTTATTTTGGCATAGTTTCAGGTTTAAGTCTTTAATTTCCAGCTCAAACAATTATGAAATTTTGGGTACTTACAGTACATTATGCAAGTCTCATACCTCCTTTTTTTGTATGCTTGGTTGGCTTCAACTTTTTTAATATAAATACAATATCTTCTAGGTTTCTATTAAAAAAAATGATTGCTCAAGTGTTAAAACATATACAATTTAGGGACTATCATGCATGCAATAGAAGTGTCGACATTGTTATGTGAATGCTTGGAGATGATTTTTCATTTAGGGAATCAAGGAAATATTTCCCATTTTTTAAAACAACCTCGTAATGTTAGACTTCAATTACAGTTGATGGTGCTACTCCATTTGGAGAACTTAGATGAAAATTTATTTCATTTAGCTAGTTTTTGTTATAAACAATAACTTGTTTCCTTGGATGTCAATAAAAAGGGAGCACTTGATGTTAGCAATAATTGTTTTATGCATGTTAACAACATTGCAATTCTTTTTTTGTTATAGTTTTTGCATGTAGAAGGACATAATTATTTATATTTTCAAAGAATTAGGTGAGTGCCAAGTTAAAAGATGTGAATGTATATATTGAGCCTCTTATGATGAACTTGTGAGGTTATGGGGCGGCATCAATATGTATGACATCTAAAAAAAAAAACGATTTCAATTCCATGGAAGACATACATAAGAAATTCATGATGTGTTGGGGCGTACACATTTTTGCGGTGTGTAAATTTGCAATATAACTCTATATGTCATTTATTACTCAAGTTTCTTTTTTATATTATGGCATTATATTAAATTTATTTATATCTTGAAAGAATTCAAACAAGGGGTAAATATGCATATCTAGTATGTGGTCCAAGAACAATATGTCAACATTCAAGAAATTTAGGAAAGAAGGTGTATAATTTCAAGCATTTCCTCCCTAAGAATCATAGGTATGAAACCATTCATTAAAAATATCTTTAATGGGCTGGAATAAGGTGGACAAGAGCCATGAAGAATGATGTCTCAATGTATTATGGAATAAGTTGTTTGAGAATAAGCACGGTAAAAAAATGGCTTTAGTTACATCTATAATTTTTACTTGCATTGTTTTTCTATATTTTTTATATTTACTCTTATAAAAAATATATTTCCATTTATTTTTCTCAAATATTGTGCGGGTGAGCTTCCATAAGTCTTGAAACGATACTCCATCCAATGCAATTAGTTTCCTTACTATGAGCACCTATAAGTAGCTCATTTGTTTGACACATTGAATATTGAAAAGAATTTAATAGAATGAGTATGTGTTGGTTGCTATGGGCAGACCCGGGTTTACTATGATTAACCAACAACACCCCTAGCTCACTGGCCCTTTCGGCGACAGACCGCGGAGAGGCCTGAAGTCTCACCTGAAGTGACTCTAATGGGTTGGCCAAAGACTCAAGTGTCTTAGACCAGGTTCTGTCGCATCCTATGGGTCGCGCGGCTCTTCTTAGCCCGCGAAGTCTCTTCCTGCGATGCGCAACTTCCTCTTACTGCGCTGACTCTAGTCCTTATCGCATCGCCGTGTCCCAACCAACACATAACTCCTCCCTTGCGCTGAGTCCTCTACCTGCGGTGCCGCGCACCGCAGCTCCTCTGCCAGTGCGATATCGCCTCTCTGCGATATCCTACCGCTGCGACTCAGCACAATCGTCGTTACGCGTGTCTGACTTACACAACTCAACATACAAGGTCTATTGAGTACTGCGACTCTTAACTGTCTGAGGGAATTATCAATAAGTTCTCATATAGAGTACTTAAATACTTAACTTATATTCATCCTTCTATGATGCTGCGAACTGAATAACACATTCATCTACTTACAGTAAACAAAGTCTATGTGCAAAATAACAGATAACAGTAAGCAAATACAATCACATGCATTCAACACATAACACGCAGATTTAACGTGGTTCACCCCCAGGATGGGAGTTACGTCCACAGAACTGTGTTTCTCTATTATAGCTCAGGGGAAGGTAAACACAGTTCTGCTGCACCGCATATGCAGCTAGAGATCTTCTGGGTAACTCCGCACACAGCCTGGAGCCCTTCTCTCTTAGATCTCTTTCTCTATCTCTATATTGTCTCTCTTACAATATACTCTTCCCTCTCTGTCAATCCCTGCGGATTGTTACATACAAGCTCTGCGAGCTGGCTACTGGTTCCCGTAAGATAACTACAGCTAATAACAGAACCAACTAACCACTGTATAACTGTCTATTGAACCAACAACCCGTCGAACCCTTTACAATACAAAATACAAGCTTATATAGGCGGCCTGAAGGTCTCGTCATTACAACACTGTGGGCCTGTCCCAACAGTAAACCCAAAACCCTAATTAGTGACAGACGACATATGTGTACTTGGAGTAGCCGCTTTCCGTCACACCGCAACTCTCTACAGTCTTCCATGCTTCCTGGCACTGATCATGGGTACTATGCACCGCTTCCCTTCACCACAGCTTCCTGTAGTCTTCCATGCTTCCCAGCGCTGACCATGGGTACCGGCGTTGCTTCCCTTCTGTCCTTCGCCTTCAATACCTCGGCCTCATCGCTCATTTTCCTTTATGAGGGTAGCTGAACCCTCTTGTCTTCGCCGCTGCCTTCAATGCAGTGGTTGAGCTCTCTCTTCTCGGTCGCTCAGGTACCGTCGTCTTCCTTGACTTCTCTGTCTCAACAGTAATGGTTTCCGGCTCTGATCCGTGGCTAGAAACCCTGCTACAGCGTCGTAGCTTTACCACTAATATCTTCGCCAAAACTGTCTGTCCGCCAAAAATAGCAGCTTCTTCTGTAGTTGCGGGACCCTACTCCAACAGTCCCCTAACACTTACTTGTGGCTCACCCTCGAGCCACTACCAGCAGGCTTCTCCTGCTCTAACTTCTCCTTCGCTTCCTGCGAAGTTTGTTGCAGCTTGTCCCGAAGTCCTACGACTTCATTCTGCATCGCTTCGACAGGCACTTGTGGCGCGTCAAGCATAGCTTGAGTAATGTTGGAGTCCTCTGTCGCATCAATTTCTTCTCTTACTTGTCGGTGCGTTTTGTCATCTTTGGCATCAGCTTCTGTATAGTTATTTCGCTGGTCTCTCTTCTCTTTTCTTTCCTTATGGTCATGCTCTCGCTCTCGTCGCTTGCGAGACCGTGAAGGATCTTTAGGTTTTGAGAAGTCGTCCACAGATATCCTTTCCTCTTTATCTGGGTTAGAAATTTTATCACAAAGGAACTAGGAATCTATATCTTCCATCCTTCTCAAAAATTTCATTCAGTATGGATCCTTCCTTACGAGAACTCCGCAGGCACTGAATTCCATTCCGAGAACACGCGATGTCTGCATGCTGAATTTCCTTATCTGTCAGTGTCTCTCGGATGCCTGCCTCTTGGTCCTCTCTCCTTTCCTTGAGATCTTCTGGGAAACTCCACGTGCACGCTGAGAAGTCTTGTTTCTCTTTAGGCTTCATCTTTACTTTCTTTCTGCCTGCAGGTTTCTTCTCATCATTCTTCTGCTCTGTTTTCTGTTCTACAGTGATCTTCTCATCTTTCTTCTTCTCTGCTTTCTTATCTTCAGTGATTGGTTCGTTTTCTTTTGTATCTACAGCATATACTTTGATGACAGCTTCTACATCTGGCACTGGACTCCACATCCTTGGTAGCTCTCTGGTCTGTGATGAACTTGGCTGGGCAACCCTAGGTGGCGTCGTCATGGCACCTGCGAGGCTGTGACGGTTAAATCTTCTCAAAATGGCTTCTATAGGTTCGTCCTCGGACAGAACCCACTTGGTTGAGTATCCTGGTCGTGCAATGGCTTCGAAATCTAGAAATCACAGCACTCTGTAACAAAATTAGCTCTGCACATAGGGAAAACTTAATAGCTTACTCTATAGCTCTCGGGTTTTTTCAAATGTAACCCTTCCACTTGAAGAATTTCTGCTTTTATGCCGAAGGCAAGAATCCCGGACGCAACGGTCATCTAGGCTGAACCGGTCGGTCGAATTAATTTCCTGGACGAGCCCATACCCGTCATGTCGATCCTCAATAAATGCCGAAATCTTATCAACATCCCCCGAACTGTGTGTGTACCGGCGCTGGTCTCGTCGAAGATTTACCAAATCCGGAGACTTAATTGTGCTGCTGCCAAATCTACGATAAGGTATACCGGTCATCTCTGCATTAACTGCCTGTCAGAAGGTGAATTGACTGGCCTTCTGTCGGTTACAAAACTGGTTACGTGGCACGGAGAAACATCGCATTGCTGCGATGCAACACCGCATCATCTGCTCAATCAAACATAAGCGCTGCTATTTTTTATTTTTTTTTAACAAAATGAACCGACCTTATGCGATTCCTCATACTTAGAATACCTGCCGGTGTAGACTAATTCCCGGTGCGATGCCTCCTTTCAACTACACTGGACATCTGCACCGACATAAGCTGTCTAGCTAGGGCTGAGAGGTGGGGTGACTATCACTGTAGAGCTTAAGCCTACTGCCATTGATCCATGTGGGAAGAAGCTCCCCATTCAGCATGCTGAGCTGAACGGTGCCTCCCTCTGTAACTTGCTGTATCTAATACGGCCCTAACCAGTGCGTTTTGAACTTCCCTGGGAACTTAATAAATTTGCTGTCATAGAGGAGTACAAGGTCTCCGATCTGAAGAGTCTTACTCTTAATGTGCCTGTCATGCCAAGCTTTTTCTCGTGCCTTCTGCACTTTCTGATGGAAGCCTGCAATGAATCAATCTTCCTCTAAGGAAAGCAACTGCGCTAGCCTTTCCTGTACCGTGTCTGTATTTGTCATCCCAGTGATCTGAGCCACTCTTAAGCTGGGAAGAATATACTCCATAGGCATAACAGCCTCCTGTCCATACACCGAGCTGAAAGGTGTAAGCTTCTTGCATGTAGTCCTGTAAGCCCATAATATAGCATTAACCCTTAGATCCCAATCATTTCTTTGACTGTTGCAGATCTTCGTAAGAGCATTCTCTAAAATCTTGTTAAAGGCTTCCACCGTACCATTAGCTTGTGGATGGTAGGGGGTGCTCTTATAGTGCTGGATCTAGAATTCTTCTGTCAAGGCTTCAATGGTGCGATTGAGGAAATGTGTGCCTTGATCACTTAACAAAATTATCGGGCATCCAAATCTACTGATGATATTTTCGAAAAGGAACTATGTGGCTGTCGCAGCATCACAATTTCTTACTGCTTTGGCCTCTGCCCACCTGGTGAGATACTCTGTTCCAGTGATGATATATCTCACACCAGTCCGTTTTCCTGGTGGGTTGATAGGACCCACAAAGTCTATAGCCCATTTGTCAAATGCACGCAGCGTAATCTGTGGTCGCAGCGGCATTTCATCGCGTCGCGAAGGTTTTCCTACCCTTTAGCAGATATCGCAGCATCTGCAAAATTCCTTAGTGTCTTTATATAACGTAGGCCACCATAACCCTGTGGCTAGGATTTTCTGCGCAGTCGGCTTTCCTGCGAAATGACCTCCTGCGGTTCCTGAATGTGCCTCTTTGATAATAGCCTCTTTTTCATGCGGCATCACACATCTGCGCAGAACTTCATCTGGACCTAATTTGTATAATTGTCCTGCGATCAAGGTGAAGTCTACTGCTTTAACAACCAACCGCTTCTTTTGCTGCTTTGTAAACTCAACAGGTGCCAATCCTGTACTGAGAAAGTGAATGATGTCCTCATAGTGCTCATCTGTGATCTGGATAGAAAACAACTGCGCATCGGGCAAATTGTCCTCTAGATTACTGGGCTCTTCTCCTGAATCTATCCATGAGAGATGATCAGGTCCTGCATTCAATCTGCCTGGTTTCACAATGATTTCAAAATCATACTCCTGGAATAAGAGTATCCATCTGCAGATTCTCCCCCCTAACACTGGCTTATTGACCAGATACTTCAATGCGGAATGGTCAGTAAACATCTTGAACGAGGCACCCAACAGGTAGTGCCTAAACTTCTGTAGAGCATACACCATAGCTAAGCCTTCTCTTTCTGTCGTGGTGTAGTTCTTTTCTACTGTCGACAGCTTTCTGCTGGAGTATGCGATAGGATGGTCGATACCTCCTTCTCCCGGTTGTGTCAACACAATTCCTAGTGCGATGCCAGATGCAACCACATGTACATTAAATGGCTTAGTCCAATCTAGAAATACTAAGATGGGCGCTGTAACCATCTTCTCTTTAAGTGTGTCTAAGCTCTGCTGACATTCCTCATTCCATAGGAACTTTACATCTTTCTTCAACAGCTTCTCCATTGGCGCTGTAATCTTTGCGTAGCCCTTGATGAATTTTTTGTAGTACCCGGTATGACCAAGTACTGTTCTCAATTGTTTGACTGAGTTGGGTGCTGGAAGATTAACAATGATGGCGATCTTTGCGGGATCTACCATCAAGCCTTGCCTACAAACAATGTGACCCAACAAGATACCAAATGGCGCACAGAATATACATTTTTTCAAGTTGAGAGAAATCTGGTACTGCCTACATTTCTCTAACATTAGTCTCAAATTGCCTATATGCTTGTCAATCAATCCAAATACAGTCCAGTCATCAAAATAAACTTCTAGGAATTTATGGATGTATTCTTTAAATACAGCAACTACTACTCTGGAAAATATAGCTGGTGCATTCTTAAGACCAAAGGGCATTACTGTGTACTGGAATGAGCCCCATTCTGTTGCAAAGGTGGTCTTATGGCGATCCTCTGGGTGGATCCTGATCTGGTGATAACCTGAGAAGCCATCAGTGAAGGAGTAGACCTCCTGTCCTCCTACGTTGTCTAGCACTTCATCAGTGAATGGTGTTGGGAATGGATCATGAACGGATGCATCGTTGAGCTTACGCAGGTCGACACAGATTCTGATGTCTCCTTTTGTCTTCTTTTCTTGTACAACCATGGGACTAACCCATTCGCTTTCTTCGATAGGTTCAATGATGCCTGCTACCAGCATCTTATCGATCCGATCCTTAACTTTTTCTTTATAGCGCAGACTTAATCTATAAGGACGCTACTTGACTGGTCTGGCATCCTCCTTTAATGGTATTCTCATGACTCCCAAGTCTCCAACTATTCCCTTCATCTCTGTGAATTTGGTGGGAAATAGATCCTGATAATCATGTAATAAGTCAGCAATCTGTTCGACTGTTTTATCATCCCAATAGTCTCCAATAGAGGCAAACTTTGGTTCTGTGTCTGTGTCAATATTGATCTTTTTAATCTTAATCGGCTCCGTGATCGCTGGAATTTCTAACTTGGGTCCGTCAACATCGCGATTCCCTTCTGACTCTGGAATGTTGATGTTGCGAGGATCCTCATCCTCATCCTCATCCTCATCTGCTGGTTCTGCTTCAAAGTTATAGCACTCAAGCGCTTCTTCCAACTAGATGGCCCACTCGGGTTGAGCCTGCACTGATGTGGTACAGTCCTCAAATATCTTGACCTTGATTATGTCTAGGGCCTGCGCAACACTTGGATACTCAGATTCAAAATCAAATGTGAGTAGAAAGCTGTCTATCATGAGTGACCATGTAGTCGTTCCCTTGCGCAATTTGGTCTTTGTGTACCAGTTTCTTGGAATTGTGTCCAAAGTGTGAATGAATCGGTGAACCCATTCATCCTCAGGAATGTTCGACCAACTCTGTTCACATGTCTGAATATGTGACCTGGGGTCACTTTCTCTTGTGTATTTCTGCTGGGCATACTCTATGTCGGTAGAGAATCTGATCGCCATCAATCTCTTGAGATCCTCCCATGATGCGATATTCTCTTTATGCGCATACCACCATCTTGCAGGTGTGGCTCGTACTGCAAGGTCCATAGCTGCGATCCTTTCTTCATGAGGGATTTGTTGTTCGAACTGTATGACAAAGTCCTGGAGATTTGTTAGACCATGAAATGTTGGAATCTCAGTGATCTCTGCGCCAATCCATCGCAGTGACTTACTCATAAACGCACATCTACGCGCTGAGACTTCGTAAAGTCTGTTCTGCCAGTTCTCTAGACCCACATCAGAATTTGATGTGCATGAGCTGTCGCATTGCCAACTGATACTCCCTTCTGCAGTTGGATTGATGTAGTCGCTCTGGTTCGCAGTCATCTGATAGAGACTTTCCATGTTCTGTGTTTCGTCCTCTACGCGGATAGGTTCAATGTATTGAGGACCCTGAAGAGGATCCAACGGCGCGATGACCCGGATCTGCGCATCCTCAAAGGTCATTTTTCTTCTCTTTAAGTCGATAAAAGCCTTGTTACCGATCGCCCAATCGATACTTAATAATGCTGGATACGGTCGACTATCGCTAATGATTTCTATAACTTCAAAGTCCGCAAAGCTGCGAACTCCGTCAATGTCAACTGGCACCTGTGGTAGTCGTCCCAATGGTGATACCCGCTGCTGGTTAGCTAGTCTCAGATGGATAGGCGATCTTACTAACTGAGGGCTACCCATCTGGTCCCATGTCTTCTTAGTCAGAACATTGACCTCAGATCCTAGATCTAAGACCACTTCATCCATTTCAAATTCACCAATCTGTGCTGTGAGCTTCATCTCTCTTCCGGTCCTTGTATGTCCTGTAATACTATGAACAGCGCGGTGTGCACTACCCAAGAGAGAGGGTTGCTGACACTAATCTATGATGCACTGGAGCTTTCCAATAGCTTTTTCATTTCTGACGAGTTTTAAGCAACTGCGCAGGAAGGAGTGTACGCTTCCTGTTGATTCATCCTTGTTGCATCTTCCCGATGTGGTAGCCTGCGGTATCTGTTCAGGGCTATCGCCACAAGGTGCTTGCTGCGATACGCCCCTAGATGGCGGTACCTGCGATCCTGATTGCGTAGAGTCATCAAAGAAAGTTTTAGCTTCCTGAAATGCCTCTTTATTCTTCTGTAGGTCGAGGGGTGTCGCTTTATTAGTAGCTCTGTGCACCCACTCCTGGCCTGTGCTTTTTTCAATATCCTGCGATGTCCCACTGGTGGAAGCACCGCTACGAGTCACAATGTTGACTCTTGGTTTTGGTTCATCTGGCTCAGCAGCAATAAGCTGGATGTTCTGGTGTACTGCTGGCTTAGGCTCTCTGATCTTAGCTATCAATGTAGGACATTCTTCTATAGCATGATCATAGGATTTACAGTAATTACATGTGGTAGTAGGGCTCTGACAGTCCCTAGCATAATGGCCTACAACTCCACAGTTGTAGCAAGTAACTGGTCCACGACCACGACCAAATCCTTCTCCTCGGTCGAAGCCTTCTCCGCGTCCAAAGCCTCCTCCGCGTCCTCGTCCTCTGAATTATCCTCTGTGGCCTCCATGAGCTGGATCGTGCAGTGGTCCTACTACTGGACCCGGTGTCTCTGATTGGACTCTATACACGTCATGTTTTCTATCTAACATGAGATCATAAGCTCGGCAATCATGTTCATCATGTCCTACGGACTTGCAGAAGACACAGTATAAGTTCTTAGGTGTCTGTGAATACTTCTGAAGGAGAGGGTATTGCTGAGGCTGATGTCCTCGCGTCTTGCATATTTCACACCATGGTCCGTGCGTCGGAGGTAAGGGGTTAGGAGCCCCTGATGCTAAATATTCTGCAAAGACTGGACAGTTGTCTTTGGTATGGCCTTGCGCTTTACATCATACGCACCATATGTATTGCATAACCTCTTTCCCTTTCTTAAGCTCATGTAACTGTAATGTGAGGTTAGCCAACTGGTTCTGTAGGGTTGTCATGCCTGCGCTGGTTTCCGCTAGAGGTGAGGCCTCTAGTTTCATTTCCATCTCCAATGCGTCATCCTGCGTCTGGATTTTCTGCTGCATTAGTGGCAATCTGATGTGAGGGAGCAGCGCTGCAATAAACCATTCCTTGTGCTGCTCCGGCGCAAACTCAAAGCTTACTTGGTCTATAAGGGCTTTGAATTTCTGGTCAAAGTCCCATACGGACTCTGTAGGTAGCTGCTTAATGTCCTTGAGCTATGTTATACACTGAGACTCAGGCTTAGGTTTTTTGAACTCTTTTATCATGGCAGTCCTGACCTGGACAAGTGTTCTAGGTGTGGCGGCATACTTCATATACCATGTTAAGGCTCAGTCTCTTAATGTGGTGACCAACTGTACAATTTTAATGTTATCGTCATTGATTCCTTTAATGGTCCACATGGCTTCGTATAGAAACCAATGTTGTTCTGGGTCCTCTGCTCCTGTACCCTTAAAGGTAGGTAGCTTCATATCATCCCCCATTCTATTTCTGTGTGGTGGGTTCTGATTTACTGGAGTATTACCACTCGGCGGTGTAGGTGATGGTGATGTAGCAGTAGTAGGTACTGTCTGTGAGCTACTGGATGGAGTACCTACGGGATTGCTCTGATTCCCGATCTGTTTCTGTGGTATAGAGATGGTAAGGGATACCTCCCTCTGTTCCTTGTGTGGTACTAGGACTCTGCTGTCTAGTATTAGCGGGGCCGTCTTCAAATATAGGAGATCTGAAATCTACTTTGTATTTCTTTCCACTACATGTTTGTCCAATGTCATCAAAATCACTTTCAAACTCTTGTGACATTACTATCTTTACTTATTCATCTGAAACTAGATCCATTGTTCCTTTTTCATATAATAGCATCTTAATGGACAAGTTTAGAGATTTTAGGTACTTACCACGATATACTTTAAAGAAGTAGCGCTCAGCCTCGCTGAAGCTTTTCCTCTGGTCAACTGCAAACTCTGTAACAAAGCCTTCTAGCACACTCGCAAGCCAGAATTCCACTGCTCTCGTAATGGGATTATCAAGGCTGTTCACAGTCTGAATCAGCTCCGGTGTCCAAACAATGTTTCTTTTCTTCTTGAATATGTTCTTATCTGTCAACTTTGATAACCAGTCGCAAAGCTCGTTTCCATAGGTTGCAAAAAATATCGCGTGTATGTCTGAAGAGATATGTTTTTGTATCCAGTCCTCTGTGCTCAATCTAGGACTCCTATTTTCTCTCTCAGCAAATTCCTTCAAGTTTGACTCCAGCCACTGGTGAAACTCTTCTCTAGTAGGATGCCAACAGAACATTAGCCCTCAGTTGTTCAAAACCAGCAACGGAACCATTTGTTGGTTGCTATGGGCAGACCCGGGTTTACTATGATTAACCAACAACACCCCTAGCTCACTGGCCCTTTTGGCGACAGACCGCCGAGCGGCTTGAAGTCTCACCCGAAGTGACTCTAATGGGTTGGCCAAAGACTCAAGTGTCTTAGACCAGGTTCTGCCGCATCCTATGGGTCGCGCGGCTCTTCTTAGCCCGCGAAGTCTCTTCCTGCGATACGCAACTTCCTCTTACTGCGTTGACTCTAGTCCTTATAGCATCGTCGTGTCCCGATCGACACGTAACTCCTCCCTTGCACTGAGTCCTCTACCCGCGGTACCGCGCACCGCAGCTCCTCTGTCGGTGCGATATCGCCTCTTTGCGATATCCTACCGCTGCGACTCAGCATAATCATCGTTATGCGTGTCTGACTTACACAACTCAACATACAAGGTCTATTGAGTACTGCGACTCTTAACTGTCTGAGGGAATTATCAATAAGTTCTCATATAGAGTACTTAACAACTTAACTTATATTCATCCTTCTATGATGCTGCGAACTGAATAACACATTCATCTACTTACAGTAAACAAAGTCTATGTGCAAAATAACAGATAACAGTAAGCAAATACAATCACATGCATTCAACACATAACACACAGATTTAACGTGGTTCACCCCCAGGATGGGAGTTACGTCCACAGAACTGTGTTTCTCTATTATAGCTCAAGGGAAGGTAAACACAGTTCTGTTGCACCGCATATGCAGCTAGAGATCTTCTGGGTAACTCCGCACACAGCCTGGAGCCCTTCTCTCTTAGATCTCTTTCTCTATCTCTATATTGTCTCTCTTACAATATACTCTTCCCTCTCTGTCAATCCCTGCGGATTGTTACATACAAGCTCTGCGAGCTGGCTACTAGTTCTCGTAAGATAACTACAGCTAATAACAGAACCAACTAACCACTGTATAACTGTCTATTGAACCAACAACCCGTCGAACCCTTTACAATACAAAATACAAGCTTATATAGGCAGCTCGAAGGTCTCGCCATTACAACACTGTGGGCTTGTCCCAACAGTAAACCCAAAACCCTAATTAGTGACAGACAACATATGTGTACTTGGAGTAGCCGCTTTCCGTCACACCGCAGCTCTCTGCAGTCTTCCATGCTTCCCGACGCTGATCATGGGTATTATGCACCGCTTCCCTTCACCACAGCTTTCTGTAGTCTTCCATGCTTCCCAACGCTGACCATGGGTACCGGCGTTGCTTCCCTTCTGTCCTTCGTCTTCAATACCTCGGCCTCGTCGCTCATTTTCCTTTATGAGGGTAGCTGAACCCTCTTGTCTTCGTCGCTGCCTTCAATGCAGTGGTTGAGCTCTCTCTTCTCGGCCGCTCAGGTACCGTCGTCTTCCTTGACTTCTCTGTCTCAACTGTAATGGTTTTCGGCTCTGATCCGTGGCTAGAAACCCTGCTACAGCGTCGTAGCTTTACCTCTGATATCTCCGCCAAAACTGTCTATCCGCCAAAAATAGCAGCTTCTTCTGTAGCTCCGGGACCCTACTCCAACAGTATGGAAAATTATAGATGGGAGGAATAACAAGGACAAAATTGCTAAGTTTATTAGTGACATTGAGGAACGAAACACAATGCAAAATTTAACTCATTGTTATAGTCATAGACAATTAACCAATCTTCCATTGTTATTAACAAATCAAGAGAGTGATGTTGTAAAAGAAGTTTTACAGAAGATTAAATTCCCCACTAGTTTTGCTCAAACATAAATAATATATTAACTAAAAACCAAGGTAGTAGTGAAGGATTTTTTTTACAATCGTGTAACACTAAATTCATCCATTATGACCTTCACAACATGCTCTTTTCCTTATAGTGAAAATAATAATATATTATGAATGATGTATAACAATAAGCATATAAATAAAAATACTAAAATAAAATCCCTTAATCTAAAATAGAAAATTTGAAATACACAGTGTAAATTCATCTCAACTTTTGATATTTCAAGCACCTAAAGATTTGCATTTTAATTCCCCTTGGTTTTTAATAAATATAGAGTTATGGATCTAAATCATTTTATAGCATAATGTTTTTTAGATAAGTCTATTTCTCTTATCAATGCCATGAATTTATGTTGTCTTTGTATTTTTATGCTGAGAAGTGCTTTATTAAGACTAAGTACTACAATGGAACCAAAAGTAAAACTATGTTCATAAGAGAATGGAAACAATTAGATAAATCCCTAAATATTCACGATCGTATTCATTTAACACTACTCCATGCACATCCAGATGTTTTCCATACATTGTCATAACACACTAGACATAACACATTGAATACATTCATCACACAACAATGCCCACAACAATGCATGCATTCGTAGACACACAACAAAAACAAAATAGACATATATACTATAGACATCCACACACAAAACAATGGCTAACTCCGTAACATCGTTTGAGAGAGAGGCATATACATAGGAGAAGAGTGTCCATTCAAACAAAAGTAGTTAATTACCTTAATGTGAAATGTTTAGTATCAAATATCACCTAATCTCCTTTATCTAACCATTGTAAAAAGTTAACATAAACTCTTTTTAAGTGTGGTTGACTGTTGTCAAGGGCCACATCCACGGAAAGAAAAAATACTTGTTATTCATGAAGGATCAAAGTATCCCCAATGCCCAGCATAAGATGTCGTGAGTTAGATTTGAACCTAGATGAAGAGTATCACAAACAATACTCCCAACCATATCTTCAATCAAATCAAATTAATATAAGCACATCTAATAATTTTAACATTTTCATAAAAATGATTATTTATAATCCAACAATCAATACAAATTATAACCATAACAAAAATCTCAACAACAACAAAAAAAATTATAAACTCATCCTTCCAATCAAATCAAACTATTACGAACACAACTTAGAATCTCAACCTTGCAATAAAATTGGTTGTTACAATCCAACAATCAATACACATTTGAGACATAACAAGAATCTAAATATTTTAGATCAGAATGTCAAAAGGTTATAAAAAATTATCCACTCTCCAAAAATATATATATATATGAAAATTTCCAGTAAAAATTCCAAAAAAATACTCAAATTATATAGTGAACCTTTGGTCATTTATATTTAGGCACTTAAAACATATTGTGAATTTCATAGCTTACAAAAACTTAATCAAAAGTAATCATTATGATCTAACAACATCTTAAAAAAACATGTGTTCAAGTTTGAATTTCTAGTTAAAAGTAATCATTTGATCTAACAACATCGTGAAAAAAAATGTGTTCAGATTTAAATTTCTATTATGATTAAACTAGTAATTAATCCAAAAGATGCAATAAAGTAGGATGCAATAAAGTAGGGAAGGAAAAATTGAATAGATATATAAATTGAATTGAACAATAATATCTAAGGAAAACACTTATATGTTAAAAAACAATATTTAAGTATGCAAAGTAACCTATAAGTGTTTTTACAATTGTGAGAAGAGAAAAGTGACATTAAAGTAAATAATTTTACAATAAATTGACATTAAAAATTTATATATCATTATATAGATATCTTATAAGTGAAAAAGTGACATTGAAGTAAATAATTTTACAATAAATTGACATTAAAAATTTATGTATCATTATATAGATTTCTTATAAATTTGTTGTGTATGATAGATATATAGTTTTTTTTTTTCATTTTCAATGAATTTTTTATATTTTATGTGTTTTTCTCTCTACTCTTTAGTTTACTCAACATTCTTACCTTCTTTAAAAAAAATAAAAATAAAAAATGTTAAAAAACAAAGTCTCAATTATATATCTAAACTTTATAAATAAATAATAAAAATATTAGAATTAATCTAAAAAAATTTAAATAAAAAAAAATATTAGAGGGATCCAATTTCTTTAGGTGTAAGTTAATTTTATCTCAAATTTTTAAAAGTTCATAAAAAATTACACCTCAAACATTTTTATCCCTTTAGTGTTTGGTAAATACGGGTTTAACATGGTTCTTTTAATTACTTTTCTTTTAGTTTTATTATTTGATAATTTAGGGGATATGTTTTTCTCTATATTCTTTTTTGTTTACATTCTATAAATATATGAATTCACAATATAATTTTATTTATTTATTTTTATTTATGTAAGTTAACATAATGTTTTTTTTATGTTGGCTAGCATAACGTGACTAACGTGACAGGATCTCCTTCATATTGGGCCGAGAGCACCTCGCTTCTCTCAATGCAAAAATCAATAATGTGTAAAAAATTCTTAAAAAAAGAATTTAACTAACAAGTATTTTAAAATAGTATAATATGATAATAAAACAACATCAACAATATATTACAATTCCTCAAATTGAAAATAGAATTATTTCAAAGATATGCTTTGCTACCTCATAGATAATTTAAGAATAATAGTTTCTATACTATGAAATATATATATATAAATTATGTTGTTAATGGATATTATTTAATTATAAAAAATTTATGTTTTTTTATTATTTTTAACAAATTAACATAATATTAATTTCAAATAAATTGAGAATAGTACATAAATATCCCCTAAAATAAAATCTATAAAAAGTAAATTTACTCTTGGTTAAATATGATGGAATAAAAATTGAAATTTATTTAAGGTTAAATATAATAGGATAAAAATTGAGTGGATGGAATCATATATATTTAGGTAAAAGATATTTGTTTAAATGTAAGTTTAAATTTAAAATAAACATCATTTTAATATTTTTTTAAGTAATACTTAAGTTTTTTTAATTGTATAAAAATAGTATTATAATGATAAGATTTTATTTATTTTTAAATTTAGATTTGAAAATGGTTTTAAAATTATTTTTTAATATTTTTTTGTTATTTTTTAAAATGTAAATATTTGAAACAAATAAATAAATTGAAAAAAATACTAAATTTTATTTAATATTTATTTAATATTTATAAATATTCTTTAGTTTCTATAAATGTTTAATTAAAATAATTTAAAAAAATAACACCAATATATATTTTGGTTTTTTGTATTGCTCTTTATAAACCCTTTTTTTTTTTACAGAAATTGTAAAATAGTGTATATTAAAGGGGTTGTGCATAGCTATTCAATACAAAAATACAACAGTACAAAGATGAGAATTGGAAAAGAGAGTCTAAAACAAGAGCAGGCCCAAGGGAGGGTCTTCTAGTGCTGCTATAATTATTCCTATTTTGAATTATAACAGTAGTAGTGTAAATTCGAACAAACTATTGACTTAAAACTATACAAAAAAACATGTACTAGGTGGGAGTCATTTGGGTTTTTTTGGAAGAAACCCCACAAGCTGAGTGACAGAATCTTCATCCATTTTCTGAGCGGCTTTTCCATTATTATCTTGAACGTGACTACCCTGGTTCAGCGGCAAATAATTTCTAAAGGTCCTCCTAGATGCAGTCAATTGTGCCCATCGTCTCTTTTAGTTCCTTGTCATGATCATCAATTCATGAGTCATGGCAACTGGTCTGATAGGAGACGTAGCGCACATCTTCCCCCAATTGCTTGACATCTTTTTCCATCTCCCTATTATCAGTAACTCCTACAGCCACAAAGTCTGCCAAATGCTGAATGTTTATTTTCAAGTCATTGAAACCTTCCTTGACGTTGCACTGAACTGGCCCCATGCCTCTGCTTTCCATGCCAACAAAATGGAGAATATTACTGCTGCATAAATTATGGGTAATCTCGTAGGGTAATGCAATAGGTATGTCCACAATTTCACCAACGAGCAACAGAGAGAAGGCACCTTCTGCTGGAACCACAAATTTTTGAGTAGCCTCGTGAGGTAAAACAATAGGCCTGTCAACAAATTCACCAAAGAGCAGCAGAGAGGGGGAGCCTTCTGCTTGATCCACGAAGGAATTAGGTGCTACCTTAGAGTGCACTGGCAGAGAGGAGAAATGGTTCACGAGCTCTTCGCTGACAAAATCCAAAGGCAGGGTAAAGGTAGGCCGAGAGGAGCTCAGAAACGGGGAAAACGTGGAGAAAGACCGCCCAAAATGAGGTCGAGAAAGATACTGCAGACAGAAATGTAACTCAACACCAGGGGAGAGCTCATAACCAGTGGGAAGCAAATGCATAAGTGGAGAAGGAAGAGGGAGGGTATTCAAACCCCTTCTGGAGGCCATTACGGGTGTGAGAGGATGGGCAAAAGCGTGGGAGCAGGACGAGAAATGAAGGAGAGGAAGGACATAAATAAAGAGAAGGGTTGGGTTGAATATGAGGGAGGGTAATGGAGGCCACGTGTCCAAGGATGAGCTACGCGGGCTTCCAAGAGGAGGCACTAAATCCAAAGCAAAGGAATTGAGGAGCATCGACAAGTTATGGCTAAACGATGGTGAAGGCGGAGGCCCAAGGGGAGACTTAGGGAATAGGTTTAAAACAAACATATGAATCATTGAAAGAGATGGAACCTTGGGGGAGAGAGGTGCCTCTATTTTCCAAATCGTTAGCCTTAGCATGATTCACTCTTAATATGTGGTAGTAGGAAATCCTAAGAGGAAGAGGTAGATGATTGATCTTGTCATGGTACCTCCTGCATTTTATGGAGCCTGCTGAATAACATGTTTGCATATTGAGGAAAACATGGCGAGAAGCCCTAAAAACTAGCAGGCTTGAGATGATTCCTCGATCTACCATTTCCAGATCTTGAAGAAGAGCCAACCACTCGGACTCATTGTTGGTATTGTGTCCCAATCCCCATGCAAAGGTATTTACAGTTTGTCCTTTAGGGTCAAGGATAAACTTTTAAGAATGACGGAGAATTGCTCTTTATAAACCTTAATAAAGAAATTAATATTATATATAAAATTGTACTTTTTAAATTGGGATCTATTATAAAGTGTATCAATACTATTTTATTTATGGTATCAATAGACTATGTACTCCTTAATTTTGATTTTGTCTATTTTAAATTCATTTTTGTAGATGATTTTTGTAGAATATTTTGTGATTTTTTTTATTGAGTGGAGATGCATTAGTAAAAAGATTGAGCATTCCATCTATGGAAATCCTTAAATAAATTTTTAAGTTTCATTCAAAAACTAAGGAGACATCATGTTAAGTTAGCAGCCAAATATTCATTTTTTGCAAATTAAATTGGTAGCAACTAAAAAAACTCAACCTGCTCAATGTTTCTCTTATTCTCTCAAAATTAAGTTTGTTACATCCACTCAATCTCAAAGCTCATTCCACCAAACCCTATTTGCATTGCAATGCACCACAAAAATTATTACCACACACTAAAGTAACTTTCTATTTCTACTTCTCTTTTCTACAAGTCTTTTCCTTTACTTCTTTTTCTTTCTCAAAGAAAGAATTAATAAACCTCCACATATATCAAAACCATATATATATGACTTTACAACTTGTATATTTTATATATTAATATTTGATTATTCAAATTAAAACCTAAAGTATATTTAAATTTCACAATCTAAAAAAATACATCATAAACCAAATAAATCAATTTCTTAAAATTAGAATAGATAAATAAACAAGTTTAATGATGATGGTGGTGGTGGTTAACGTCCCCTGAGACCAAAATTTGGTCTATCGGACCTAAAGAAACGGATTATTTAGTTCGTTTTAAAATTGTATTTCTATGCTCAAAGAACTTGGACACAAGCATCCCGAGCTCACTATAATTTTGACAAGTTAAAAGTCTAAGAAGGTCAGTATTGCAACAAATATTATGAAACTAAGATCTAATGTGGGTGTACGCAGGGCACTCTAAGAGGAAGTGATTTTCATCCTCAATGTTCATATTCTCACAGAGATGGCAGATCCTTTCCACCCATGGTGTTTTAGGAACTACCCAACGACCTGTTTCACTATGGATCTCATGAGAGTTCGTTCTTATCTTGGCTATATTAATTTTTTTCTTTGAACTAGTTAAAACAGAGAGATACTTTTGATCTTCTAGAGTAGGGTTGATGACCTCTTTATAATATCTTGATTTTCTTTTAGCCTCTAAATCTTTCTCACACCACATTTTCTCTTTAAACTTATAAGTAACAATATTTTTAATGATATTAATATTTTGCAATGCATAGTTTCGTCGATCTCCGAATGGTTTAACTAGGCCCTGGTATCTTTATACCAACCTCTCTTGATCCTTAGGTGATTTTGGCTAGAATTTAAAGCTAGCTTAGGAAGTCTATGGTCTCCCATGTTATTGATTTTGTGCTTGTATAACAGGAGCCTATTCATAGCGAGCCTTTCGATAGGGCAAAGACCCACTTCTATAAGTACAATAGGGTAGGGTGTATTGCTTTTAATTTTGAGGTTATACGTTATAAAACACTTCTGGATTTGCTCAATCTTCCTCTAGGATTCTATAGAGATGTTGCAACCCCAAACCTCACACCCATACAAGATAACAGGAGTGACCAAAGTTTCAAAGAGGATCTTCTTTTTTATCCCACGTCACAAGGTTTGCTACTTTACAATTATTTTTTAGACCAAAATAATCTTTCCACCCTCCATTAATCCTTTTCTCAATGCTATAGTTCTAGTTGAACTTGTGATGAATATCAATACCCAAGTATTTGTAAGAATACACTTCATCCAAGTTGTTATTTTCATACACAAAATTAGCGTAAGTGTCCTTCTTGGATTTGATAATCATAACATTTATTTTGTCAGTATTAACAACCATACCCATGGTAGAGAAAAAACCCTTGAGAATTCTTAGCTACTTATCAAGATCAGATGGACACCTGGCCAAAAGAACAATATCGTCGACATAGAGAAGAAGGATGATGACTATTTCAGCTAAGATCGTGCCAGCACAACCTGTTTCCTCTAAACAACCTTCTAGCTTATCGATGTAAATTTCAAATAGGGTAGGGGAGAGGGCACAACCGTCTTTAACTCCGATATTACACTTAATATATTTCGACCACCCCTCGTTTCTCTCAAACTTGGCAAAGACATTCTTGTATAACCTTATTGCAACAACTCTCAACTCGAAAGCAACCTTTAGCTCTTCTAATATGTTCCATAGGTTGTTTCTAGGTACCGTATCGAAAGACTTTCTAAAGTCCACAAAGAAACAAAAGAGATTGGATTTATCATTAAGACATTCCTCCACAATGATCCTAAGCGTAACAAGGTGGTATGTTGTTGAGTGTTTCCTTCTAAAACCTGCTTGTCCTTTAGCCTGCTTACCTTCACTTTCAAGCCATATGTTGAGCTTCTTTTCCAAAATAATACCATATAACTTGGCTAAGAGAGGGCTAATCATAATTTTCTGATAATTAGAGGGGTTATTTGTATCCCCGCTTTTAAAAATAGGGATAATGAAGCTCTGAGTCCATGGTTTAGGGAACCCTTATTTGACCGCTTGATTGAATAGCTTGTGGATGTGAGGGATGAGGACAGGACCTCCAGTTTTTAAGATTTCTTCCTAGTAACCGTCAATGTCCCTAGCTTTTCCATTTGCCAGACACTTAACCCCAAAATATATGTCTTCTAATGAGAAAACTTCTTCCGTTGTGAGCAGCGTTTCAAAGTTATCTATGACATTTGGGATTCATAAGTATTTTAAGATAGGAATTCCAGTTGTGCAAAGAAATTATATTATTATATTTAGTTTTTCTAGTTAAAATATGCCTCTAGAATTTCTTAGGAACCACCTTAGAGAGGTGTAATATATTTTCTTGTCTTTAATAAATATATTGCATTTTTTTCCTTTTAGTTAGGGATTTGTATATTTTTATCTTGTCAATTTTAAGAGACTCATCAAGAGCTTCTTTAATTTCTCTCCTCAACATTTTACAATCTTTATCATACCAAGGGTTGGTTTTGTTATTTCTTTTATTACTTGAAACTTCAATTGAGAAATTGTTAATAGAATAAGAGAGGGTTGTAGTAAAATTATGAAAGAGGTCTTCTATGTTGCCTATACTTGATAAAGGAAGCAAATTCATTTTTAATTCATTTAGAAAAAATATATTTTTAATTTCTATCAAAGGTCAAGTTTTTTTGTCTATGAGGATTATCCTCTGTGGGATATCTATTCAAGACAAAATTGAGAGTTACAATTAAAGGTCTATGATCTAAGTCAGGCTCGTGGTTGTTTAAGATGTCAAAATTTATTATTTTGTTGTATAAAGGGATATCAAAAATATCATAATCTACCATGTTGCTACCAAGCCCATGGATACAGGTCATCTGGCTTGAATTGGGCCACTTCTTTAGACCATTGCAAATTATGAGATCTTGAGCACTACAAAGCTTGACTAGCTCAGACCTGAACAAATTTTCCCCTAGATATTCGAAGTTTATTTTGTACCTACCAGCTAGAGTAAGGTCTTCGTCTAACCAAAGAGGATTAGGGCTGGAATGATTGCTTAGAAAAATATCTTGGTTGCTTGAATTTCAAGCATTAAAGTCACGCATTAAGAGGATATTACCTTCATTTCTTAGGCTAGAAATATCATTCTCTAACCCTTTGTAAGGACAATTTTTATCTAAATTTTTTTTCTCATAGAAGTTAGAATTAATAGGGGAAAAATAACAGATTGCTATGTAGATTTTTGTATCATTAATGTTAGTAATCTCTATCCAAATATATTGGTTGCAATGCTCTTTTTTATAAATCCTAGCATGGGGGGATATGTTCTTCCTAATGTAACAATATATGCCCCCAATGCCTTTACGATAGGATCGCTTGTTCCAAGTTGACCATAGTACAAAGCCATCTATGTTAGGGACCTTAGATTCTTCATGCTCCCAAGTTTCAACTAACAATATAATATCAACTTCGTTCAAGATCCAACTTAGCTTCAGGACTTTGTTCCATGGAAATCCTTGACAATTCCAAGAAAGAATCTGGAGCATGTTGAATTGCTATTGAATACTATATTTTTTGTTTCTATCTCGAATAATGACTTTTCTATTTCTTATTATTTCCCACTTTCCTTCCTTCCTAGATTCTTTTACCTTTTGAACCTCCTTTCTTAATTATGCTTGATCTTTTGGAATGAGATATTCATTTATAAATATTCTCATTCCTTTTAGACTTGATGTTTTACTAAGTATGCCATACTTATGGTCAGTAGAGCTCACCTTTATCTGGATCAACCTTCCTTTATTCTCAGTTAATTTTTCCAACCTTGTTGCTTCGATGAGACATGTTGTTTCAATTTGTAATATATTATTTAATTCAGTATGGACTATGGCTAATGTATCATCGTCTACATCCTCTTTCAAACCGAATATTATAAGGTTCAAGGCCCTTTTGTTACGCTCATGGTCTAATTCTATCAATTTTTTCATTTCATCTTTAATGGGTTTGATATCTAGTTTACTTGCCACACTATTTAGGGTGAGATTGTTATTAACTATTTCTTCTAGTTCTTTAATCATGTCCTTCATTTAAGACTTTCTAAAGTATCAGCATCTCCTTGTTGGTATGTTTGGTTCGTATCTTGGCTTTGTTTTTCTATTGCTTGTAATCTAGTTTCCATTGTCTCCATTTTATTTCCCAATAGTTTTATTTTATTTTCTATTTGTTTTTGGATCTTGTCTTCAAGAGATGTAAATTTATTTTCTAGCATGACTTCTAGCTCCGTTTGTAGCTTAACTTTTCTTTCTTCTCTACGTTTCTCTAATGGCTCTATATACTCATAAAGGCTTTGTAGTGTAACTGTGCTAGGTCTACCTTTAACAATCTTTGGTAGATGCAATGAATTATTCATACTTGTGAACAAAAAGAAATATATGAGTAATAGATATGTATTAAAAAAAATATAAGGAATGTGTGCACCTGATATAACTGTTCGAGATTGTCTTCCAACCCTCTTTCAGATCGATGTGGAATCCTCTGCTTCTCAAATTGTAGAGATCAAAATCCTAGAGATCAAATGCGCATTTAGGGTGAGATCAAAATCGACCAATGAAAAAATCGCAGAGATCACAAAGCAACCACAAATTGCAGAGACCGTGAAAAATCTCCTCAAATCTGTGGAAACCCTTCAATATCTTGTGAGTGTTCAATCTCTCAAATCGTAGTCATTCAAATAGAGATGAAACAGGGTGTTCAAATCAGATTTGTTCAAATAGAGATGAAAACAGGGTGTTCAAATCGTAATCGCTTCCAAAATCTCCTTAAATCTGCAGAAACCTCTTCGATTTGAAAATTGGGTGTTCAAATTTTAGTCACTTCAAAACTGGGTGTTTAAATCACAGTCACTTCAAAACTGGGTCTCTTAATGCCTACCAGATGTTCAAATCACAGTCGCTTCAACTTTATAAACCGTAGACACTTTGAAGTGGTCTCCTCAAATCGCAGTCATTTCAGCTTTGAAGTGATCTCCTCAAACTGCAATTGCTTCAAAAATCTACTCAAATCTATGGAAAAATCTCCTCAAATCTGCGAGTGTTCAAATATGTGGAAAAATATACTCAAGTCTGTGGGTGTTTAAGTCTCGCAGTCGCTTCAAATTGCAGTCACAGTCGGCGGGTGTTCAAATCACAATCTATGGGTGTTCAAATCGTAGTCGTAGTCACAATCGACAAGTGTTCAAATCATAGTCGTAGTCGCAGTCTGTAAGTGTTCAAATCCCAGTCTTAAAATCGCAGTCCTGCAGTCACTTCAAATTGCAGTCCAAATTTTGAATCGCAGTCTTAATAAACCACTTTAATAAATTTTATAAATTAAAAAAAAAAAGAACAAATAAACAAGATAAATAGACCACTTTAATAAATTTTGAATTTGTAACTATCGATTCAATCAAATATTTCAATAATAGATTAAATCAAATATTTAAATATTATTGAAATTTTTAATTTATATTAAATTTTTTAGTATCATAAAAAGGTTAAATTAAAAAATTTTATTTTTATTAATATTTTCAATATCATAACTACTTAAGAGATCGGATTTGCAACCTCACAAAAAATTAAATCAAATATTTTTAAAATAAAAAAATTATTAAATATTTAAATTGTATCAATGTTTTATTAATTCATGGAACATAATGAGTTAAGTTTTATTAGTGATTTTTATAACTTACATTAACTTGTGCAATCTTTGAAAGTTAACACATAAAATAAGAAACTAATACAATAGATGTTTGCAGTGTTGGAATTTCACTAGAATTTTACCTGTCAAACAATTTTTTTTGAGGTTTTTGGGTTCACATTACTCTTCACTAAATGTTTTAGTTAAATATGTACCTGTCAGTAATAACAACGTTTTACTTAAACGGGAAAAGTGAGGAAATTGAAATATTCATTATCATTTTGATAAAAACAATTACAATTATTAAAAAACATATCATAAATTGATCTTACTTGTAGCAAGAGAATAGATGCATGATAAGTGTTTATATAAAAAAAATTAGTAATTGATGAATCTATAATCAATAGTTCATAACAGATAACTATAAGAATGTGAGATAAAAAAATAATTAATGGTTGCTAAATGGATAACTAGTAAGTGATTTACCATAGATAAAATATAATTTAAGTGGATTGATACTTAACCTGCCATCTATTAAGGTTATACCAACTACAAATTAAGTAGTTATGCTAGAATTTAAAGCAAATTAACTAAATTATATTAACCTTTAACCAACCACAAATTAAATAATTGTGCTAAAATTTAGAGCAAATTAACTAAATTAAATGAGGATAATCCTATTGGATTGCAACACATGAAGTCAGAAAATTTTCAGCTTGATCTGTTGTAGTGGGCTTTTAGATTAAGTGACATACTTGAACCGTGAAGTATTGGAGGGTTACGTTCCCAACGTGATCATATCGGATTGCAACACATCCGCTTTGCAATCATCCAAAGCTTTGACTGTACGTAAAATCAAGCCACGGCTACGACGCGGACACATTACTTGAATTATAGCTCGGTTTCCCATGCACTATATTTTAATTTTTGGATTATGATTCTGCAACCAACATAGTGGGCTTATGAAGCAATCGTTCAAGAACTTTGGGCTTATTAAGACATCGTTCAAGAACTATGAGTATCCATTAGATAGATTGGGCTTATTAAGCAATCGTTCAAGAACTCTAAGTATGCATCAGATAGATTGCAACAGCCACATACATAGAAAAAATAAAGATGAATATACATTAAGGGATCACTGGAAGAAATTTATTTTGAAACATAATGGGTGTGATCATTACCAGTTTTATCTCTGGTTATTCATGGGTGCGATTGGAGAAGTTCTTCCTGGATCCTTTTCTTGAAGCTCGGGATTTGAAATCTTCAAGCTGGATAACCTTATTTTCAAGTTCTCTAACATAACTTATTGTGTCTATCATGATAGAGGCTTTGTCTTTCTGCTAAATCGGAACAACAAATTCATCTAAAATCAGAGAATAGATATAACAGAAAATATAACCTATGTGCTGAAAATAACTTATATCATACATTTGTTATTTTTAGCAGACTAGTTCTCATAATTGGAAACTTTTCATTCATATCCTCCCTTCTGTGTCTTTCCGCCATTATGTGATTACTTCTTTGAGTCTGTGTTCGGTAAAGAGTATCTCTACGAGGGGATAAATTATTGTCTACTATCGATGTTTTAGAGGAAAAATCCTTGCATTTCTTAGCGCTTGGGACATTATTAGCTTGCCCCAACGAGGGTTTTATAGCAAGAAAAGAACCAGAATTCTAGAAGAACTTGTCATGGAAGGGATCAAATCAACAGAATGATTTATTTCTGATACTACAATTCTTGTACTGTGTTTTCTTTTGGAAGAAATTACATCTCTCGCTACAAGTAATTCAGAACTTCTTGTCTGCATAAATCCTCAGGAAGCCCCAGTTAGCACTGAATCCGATTCATTAATATGGAGCTCTGGAAATTCACATTCTAAATATGAATCTCCAAGTTGGAGTTCAAACAAATTTGATATTTGCGCTTGGCTATCCATCTTATCCTGGACTGTTGATCCATTAAACCGATTGTTATAGGAAGTTGGAACTACTATCCCATGATCCATCCATTCCTGTAATAATTCATTCAAACTATAACCAGAGCAGTTTTGTCAACTCAACTTCGAACAATATGAAGGCCAATAAGGCCAGAGGGAGCTACATATACATTTTTAAGAAAGATTGAAGTCCAAGAGGCCTGATTGGGAGTGATTTTTCACTCGTGTGGCATGACAAGTTGGTCATATGGTATGATTGCTTCCATGGCAAATTTTCTTCACATGCATGCCTTAATCATATCTTAAAGATCTACGGGATCTCACAAATTGTCCTAATTCAATACAAAATCATTATTTCCACGTGTTATTGCAGATGCCAACAAAAATTGCGTTGACACTGCTGCAGTGCTGCTTTTTCACCTTGGAACTTAATCTTGGTCTCCATAAAACATGATCACAATCAAATACTAAAGTAGTAGTTTAAACGGATATGGTTTATATCAGTTTTCCAGTAAATCAGTTTCATTTGATGGAATCCCGTATACATTATTGAAATTATACAATGGAGATGTTTCATATGTTATTTGTAAGGTTTGGTGCCACCACGGTGAGACTGCTCACACAAATTTGCATTCAATGGCATTCAGTTATTCACGGTTCAAGGATGATGGATCACGTCTATGAATTTACCTGGATCGTCACATTTATGAATTCACTTGGATCGTGCGAGATCAAATTTATGAATTCACCTGGATCGTCACATTTATGAATTCACTTGGATTGTGCTCCTGGATCATCACATTTAGGAGTCCTACCTCAGGGTTTCGACCCCTGCCTTGGCCCCTGATATCATGACGTTTTAAAAAAAATGTAAAACGTCAAAACCACGTTTTAGGAAAATATTCAAACGTTTGGTTAAACGGCTTTGTTGAATTTTTACCCGTATTTGATGGGAAAACTGTCCGAGAACGGGAAAATGCCCGTCATGTCTGATTGATATGATTGACACGTGAGGGTGAGGTTAAGGCTCTTTATGACACATAGTTCATTGCTAGATTCCTTCAATATAATAATTCAAGATGAAATTTTTGTGTAGCAACATAAGATTATATTTTTCGTTGCGAGATTTTTATGATATAATAATTCAAGATGAAATTCTTCTGTAGCAATATAAGGTTATACTGTGCAGTCAATAATGAACTAGAAGAGCTGTTAAGTAGCAAGTTTTTGTCAGTTTCATTGAAAATCAATTGCTGTAAGAATTGTTGGGTTTTTTAGTGTTTGTTAGATCTAAGTCTTAGTACGCGTCCTAGATCTTATAAGGATGTGGCCATGAGCTCTTATGAGTGAAGTATTTTTACAATGGATGACTTTGTCTCGAGCAATAGACTCAGAAGCCTTGGTATGGGGTTCCTCCTGAATGAATATGTCATTTGTTCCTGAAATATTAGAGGGATGACCATCCTGAATCGCAAGAATTTTTTAAGAGGTATGTTGAAGAAGTCCAAGCCCGATGTGGTTTTTTTGAGGTAAAGTTTGTTGGTTTTTCACTTAAGATGTTGAATGAGTCATTACTGGAATGGGCCCTTTGGGGTACCGATCATTCTCAAGGGAGTGGAGGAGTTTTTCTTGTCGTCTTGCTTATCATCAATGGTAGGGGAAGAAGGGGATATCGAGTCTAAGGGAAAATTTTGTAGGCCCTGTCAGTCTCATTGAAAATTAACTGCTCTTGGAACTGTTGGGACTTTTAGTGCTTGTTATGCTTGGTTGCCCTGGTAAAGTTGGTGGTTCAACTGATTATGTTAGGACTATTGCTTGTTAAATTGCTCATTAAATTTCCCTTGGAAATGACTTGGGAACTGGTTATGTTAGTTGTGATGCAGTAGGGAATGTTGCTTAGAATGTTGGGAATTATGTCGGTTCAATTGATGTTTTCTATTTAATGAATGTGCTTCTTATTTGAATGATCCTGGGGATCCTTTTGCTTATGGGAATGTTGGGAAGAATGCACCTTCAACTGGTGTTGATGGGTGTCCTTTTGCTTATGGAAATAATGATAATGCTCATGGTTGTAATGCTACTTTTTGTGGTTATATCGGGCCTACCTACTTCTTTCGATTAGAATAATGATGCTTATTTGGTTGTGTCCAAATGATGATGGAAAGAATAATGATCCTGGGAATGTTATTGGAAATAATTCCGCTATAGCCACCATTTGAAAAGATGTCAGCAAAAGAAAAAAAGTTGACTATTTGAAGAGCGAGAAAAGGTTGAACAGTGAATGTAGCGTAGTATAGCCCCTAAGGCATAGACTGAGCTAACTGATGGATCACTGGTCATAGATTGAACTGACTTATGGCTAAGCTAACTGGTCTAGACTGAGTTGATTTATGGTATGGTGTAGATTTCCTAGACTGGGCTTACTTACAATGTGGTTGATATTTTTTGGTGCAACATGCCTACAACCCAGATTTTTAACAGTCAATCTTTACTTTTTTTTTAATTATTGATTATTTTGAGTCTCTAAAGTGGTTGATCAATGCCCCATCAGTCTCAAAGGATAATCTGTATCCTTCCCAAGTCCATTGAACTACCTATTGCAAGGTGCAGGTTGAATGTTCATGATCACTCATTTGGTGAGTCAAAAGATAAGGTGCATATGACTTTGAATAGACTTGTAAAGGAGCCTATTGAAGATATTTTGGCTTAACAAAAGTGATTCCTCCATTTGAAAGGAATGGTAGCACACTGAACCTCCTTTATTTGTCACACCCACACCCATGTCGAACTTAAACTATTAACTAACTCATTAATTCATGACCTAAAAGTCCTCTGATAGAGCACTTAACTCATGCATACATAAACTAATAGGGGATACCATGATATAAAATATATATATATATATATATATATATATATATATATATAGATAGTTGAGTTTTTTTTTTCAAAAGAAAAAATACCAGTCTTTGTTATTCAACTGAATCAAAAGACATCTTTTACAAAGCACCGAGGACTGAGCACTCAACAATCAACAATCAGCAAAGACAACAGTTAGAAGACTGTGCAAGCAGCAGTCAATAAAGACAGTAGTCAGATCATAACAACATAACAGAAATGATAAAAAAAAACATACTGCAGCAGCCAAAATAGTAGTACTAAAGTCTGATCATGGCAGACTTTACTCATCATTCCCGTATTGAAACAGGTCAGAAAATTCATAGCAATCGAAGGTGATCATCAACCAAATATTCCGGAGCAAAACTTACTGGCAGAGAGGATTCTGATCAGGACAGAAACATATGGAAGCACCACTAAATATTGATGGCGACTGAAAGCTGACGAAACTCAGCATTTAAAAAAGGACAAAATGTCCTTCATTGATGATCTTGCCATCCAAAAATTCTGAGAAAAAACCATGACCCAAATCCAAATTCATAGCCTTCTTTGAGAGTCCGTTTGCCAGAGAGTTATGCTCCCTGAAAATGTGCTTGAAAATCACCTGAGGAGCCGATTTGATTATACCTGATTTGAGTTAAGAAGCACTAATATACCTGATTTGATTAATGGATGAAGGGGGCCTAGTGAGTGGATTGATTGAGAGTGAAATTATATATATTTAAAACCCCTTGTGCAATTGTTTGGGGTTGGCATTAACGTTCCTTCAAGATGGAATTATTGAACCTTGTCCACACACGTTCAACAAGCTTTCGTTGTTCTAAAGAATAAAAACAAAAGTGAGTAAATAACTTCGGTAACGCCACTAAATGTCTATGGGTATGGATGGCTTAACCTGGTCTGCTCTCAAGACATAGGTTCTGGGATAATCTAAGCTGGCTTGCCATCGATCCACCTCCATAAATAGGGTTTTGGTCCCAACGACCCATCTTTCATGTGTGCCACGCATCATATGAAAAGCACTAAATCCTCTGGCTTTGACTGGATGAGAGGTATCTCTTAAAGCAGGACAAACTTAAAATTCGTTGGCGAGTGCGTCTGGTGTCTTGTCCAGATCAATGTGTATAAAACCGTAATAAAGCAGGCTCGGGTTGGCTTGTATATTTGATGGCAGGGGAGGTGTCAATTCCGCTTCACCTGTTTCTGGTGTCTTGTCCAGATCAGTGTGTATAAAACCGTAATAAAGCAGGCTCGGTTTGGCTTGTATATTGGATGGCAGGGGAGGTGTCAATTCCGCTTCACCTGTTTCTGGGATGAAAAGCAGATGCATTTATTTCTTAATTAACATATATTATATTGTGGCAACAACAAACATCTTATCTCCCTGGGGTTATCTAACTAAGGACCCTCCCCACTTACACGCAGTGTACAATAAGTTCTTTTGAATTAAATAGATTTTCGAAATAGTAGTAAGTAGTAGCCACGTATTCGTTGGTTAATCACAAGCAACATGTATAATTGGCCAAGGGTGGTTAATGCATCTATAGCCCAAGCGTGATAGCTTATAACAAACATGGAGTACATGTTCCCGGGCGTGGGCTAGCTATGGAGCAAACCTCCCTCCATCGGACGGAGGAGGAGCAAAGTCAACCTAGCTATGGAGCAAACCTCCCTCCATCGGACGGAGGAGGAGCAAAGTCAACGTTGACTTTGCTCCTCCTCCGTCCGATGGAGGGAGGTTTGGTCCATAGCTAGCTTATTCCCATGTTCCCATAGGCTCCTTCATAAGATGACTCTTGGTGGATAGCGGTTCAACACTTGGTTAATAAGAGTTAACTCAGCAGGCAAAAGATACACAAGTGGCTTCAGGGACCGATTCCCCTCCAGGGTTCATGCATTGATTTTCTTAAGGATTGGTGCACATCGGCCTTGGAGAACCTGTGGTAAACCAATGTTTCCCAGTCTAGACAACTGCTCTTCTAAGCTACTATCATCACCCTGGTTCCAATTCTCCCCAAGCTGTTGTGCTAGGAAATTCATAGCTTGCAATCAAGCACGCTCTCTTTGAATTCCATAGTTGTTTGAAATGTTTTTGGGTTTTTCAGTATAGATTTTTCGGTCGATATTAATTGTTTATTCACTTGTATTGCTTGTGGAGGAAAGGATAATGTGTTTCTTTTAAGCTTAAGCAACCATATAACCAAGTATTTACAAGATAAAATTATTTTTTTGTTTCTTCAGACTTAGCAAAAAAACAAAACTTCTTGCATGAAATGTATCTTGCACTGATTGTATCCTTCTCTATTTCAATTTTTAGTTATCAGTAGGTTCAATAAGGGAATTCAACTAATAGCAAACGGGGGCAAAACGTTTGTCATGCATGACAGCTAGGTGCAGTGTTGGGTTTTATAGAAGAATGATCCACACAATTTGAAGAATCCAAGGCCATTTCTTCTTCTCCTTCACAGATTCGGGGCAGACAACCTCACGGGATGGGATACCCAAATATGCGCTCTCCACAAGTAGTTCGATCTCCTTATCCCAGACCTCATTTTCTTCGGGGACTCCACAACCACAAGATTTGAGCGTACATAGATTTTCCAAGCGGAGTGCCTCAAGAGAATGCTCGAATCTCTCAGTGTGGAAAGTGTGGTCGTGTTCAGGCATAGCTACGGGGGATTCGTGGCCTTCTGGATGACGCTGAAATACCCCAATCTCGTCCCTCACTTGCTTATTGGCAGCCCAGGAATCTGCATGATGTCGTTGACAAATGATCAAATGATCATCTCCTGAAAGAATTTGGTTCCTCCGACATCGAGGACTTACTTATTCCCAAGAATGTCAGAGGATTGAAGACAGTCTCCAATTTTAGCTTATACAAAATGCCATGGCTTCCTTATTTCATATACAACGACTTATTGTAGGTATAAATATAATATTGTTTATTATTTCCCAATGCATATTTCCACAGTACCTCAAAATGTTTGAAGGTTTCTATATATCGTTGTGCTAAAAAAAATTAACATGCTAATACCTTCAAGCAATATCATGGTTATTTATGTTTCGTGGGAATGTTATCTTGAATGTTTGGTACTTGAATGTTTATAAGGATGCTGGAAAAAACAGAGAACATAAGGCAGATATCTTAAATGCAACTGTGATTGGTTCAAATAAATGCAACTGTGATTGGTTCAAATAATTTGTAGGTGGTCCCTTCAGTAAACCAAGTAGTTGTTTATTTTCCCTAATACACTAGATTTCATAATCTCTATTAATCTTTGAATATTGTTGAAACAAAAAGTTAATGAATAAAAAGTAGGAGTACTATTGATGCAGGGAACAAAACCATTTAAATATGTCTCCCAACGTTTGTGATAATTAGTATATATGATTAATCATAGACATTGTGACTTGTGGAGTTAGATTGACTGAGCTTGAACTTATCCTAGACTATTTATGATTCAGGATATTGAACGTGAAAGGAAGATTTTAAAAAAAATATTGAAGCTCTAGAGGAAGAGAAAAGAAAACCTTGAAGCTATGGAGGAGAATGATACTGAATAGGTCGTTGGATTAAAAGAAAATCTTAAAGCTATGGAGGAGAAGGATACTGAATAGGTCGTTGAATTAAGAGCGGCTCTTCTTAGGCTCTTCTTGCTTTTCTCTTCTAGAGTAAGATGTTATGTTCACATCACCTCAGAGCTCCTGCGCCATAATTCATAAGTTGCATTAGAGCTCTTGCATCGTAATTCGTAATTGGCGTGTTTCCATAACAGTGAGCATTGCATCTAAATGTTACCATGGCACTAAATGGAGTACATGGAGAAAACATGAAGGTGATCTCGAAGGTGAACACATGGAAAACATGTAGGAATCCAGCCACAATGAAACATTAGCATACATGCTATGTCACTAACATTTTATGTTTGTTAACTAATCCTATATAAAAGAGAGCATTAATGTATGGATTATTTGTTATGATATCACTTGTTGTTTTAACCATAAGTTGAAATATAAAAAATGAAAATCGCCTCGATTTGAGGGAAAATAAGAGATTGAAGATGTTGAAGATAACATTATTGTATGGATTATTTGTTGCGATCTAGATTATTTGTTACTAGATCGCTTGTTGTTTCAACCATAAGTTGAAATATATAAAAATAAATAAAAATAAAAATAAAAAAGTGACCTCAATTTGAGGCCAAATAAGAGGTCGAAGATGTTGATTACAAAACGGTGTCTAAGTTATTGATTGGTGAACAAAACGGTGCCTAAGTTATTAATTGGTGAACAAAGCAGCTTTCTAGGAAAAACTTAGCTTAAATCAAAATAAAGTGCATAGATTTGTGTGCATATTAATAGAAATGAAGGAAAGGCCTTTCATAGAGTCCCAAGGCAAAGACTAATAAATAGCTCCCTTAATTATTATATAAGGGAATAGTGATGCAAATCTTCATAAAAAAAATACAAATAAAAATTATTTTACATATGAATCAAAATTAAGATTAGGACCTATCTAGTTAAATTTACACCAATATGACAACTAATAATGGTTTCTTTTGAAAGGTAGAGAGTAGATCGGGAATGAAGATTAGCAATGACTCTGTTTTCAAAGAAACATGAATCAGCATTACAAGTAGAGTATAGTTGTGTAGTTCGCTAATTAATTTTTTAGGGATTCATTGCAATTGCGGACTTCATTATAGAATGGATTGCTTATTATCAATCCCACAATACTTCCAAGTGGGAATATTCTTTACCATGATAAATCAAATAGAAATTCTACAACAGTTTAAGTCAACCCTTTAAAATAAAATAACAAAGAATCAAAACCCTTAGACCATTTTAAGCTTAGGCACAATTTGATACACACACACACATAGACCCACACACACCAGATAAAGACAAATACGATTGTGGATAAAGGAGAGCAAAACAAATACATTGTTGAAAGAGAAAAATAGAAATTTGAGTGATCAAAACCCATATAACTTTTTCATATACAAATGTACATAATTTAAGAGAGCCCTTAATACTGTGAAAGTTAAAGTTAAGCATTGCTATTTTTACAAGATAACCATTCCACTATAAAAGTGAATTTATTGTTTACATTCAACCCTCAAATTTCTGGGAAACACATCAAAATAGTGTTCACATAAACAGAATCGAGAGAGAGGGAAATCAAATTGTATCTGTTTTATATTATTAATCAAAGAATTAAAATTTCATGAGATATCATAGAGTTATTAAGGGATTCTCCCAAAATATTACATACAAAACAACTTTAAAGCATGCAGCAATGATAGCTACCTAGAAATCTATATGAACGACAACCCTAGTGAACGTCCCTAAGTTATGGGTGATAGCCCTTAGGGATTCTGTATACATTAACAAAAACCTATAATGAAGAAAACCCAATCGCTTCGAGGAATAACATCGTACCTGGAAGGGAAAGCACCATTTTTCATTATAATCCATTGCCATCAGGTTCACCAAATACCTAGGCAGAGCACGAGAAGATTCGTTTAGTTACTGGGAAACCAAGAACTATAGACTTCATATTAGCCATTAAAGAAAGAAAGAACCACTCTTGAAATAATTACCATTGAATCCAGGTCACTCCTACAAAGAGAAACCCTAAGGCATGTGACACTACATAGGAAGTCACACCATCCTATAAGCAAAGTAGTTACAATTCAAATAAAACCCTGAATATTTATGGAGTCGAGACATAATATGAGGGACAAAAACAAACAATAAACTGGTAAAGAGGATTTGTATCTTACCCTCAGCATGCAAGTTGGTCTAGACCCTCTGTCGGAGGCCTCTCCCCTTAGCACAGATGTGTAGCACCATCGAATGTCAAGAGTAAGGTGTACAAGCTAGAGAGAAGCCAATCCCTTAACTTAATTGGCTACACCAAGGGAAAACTCTCACCTAGCATATAAAAATTCCTGAGCAAGTCATGTTTGAATATATAATCAGAAGTAATCATTATGATTTAACAACATCATAAAAGAATGTGTCCAGGTTTGAATTGCTTTTGCATTAGATACTTCTACTTGTAAATATACTTACACTGAAACACATTACAAAAAAATCGTAAAGATATTATTTGTACCATAATAATAATAATAATAATAAAAACAATATTCACAGCCATAACACGTTCAATTATGTGAAATCATGTTTTTGATTCACAACTATATTTAGATTTCATTATAAATTTAAAAATCAACAAACAAATAACACGTTTAAAATAACAAACACATACATTATATATGCAAGCTACCCTCACAATGTCCCAATGACATGTAAAGCTAAAACCTAGACATACATGTCTTAACGATGTTAAATACTCTACACAAGTGAAGAAGGAATTGTACCTACACCATAATGTTCAAACTAGACACACAACTTTCATACCTACACCATAAGGTTCAAACTAGGCACACAACTTTCTAATTGAAAATAGTGGATAATAAGGTGTTTAATACCTTGTTTTGTTAGATCAAAATTTGTGTATTCATCTCTTGTAATTTTGAGAAACAAGTTTGGGTATCAATATTTTCTTTCTGTAAGATACATTTTGCATGGTCAAGCACTTCTTTTGCAGAATGCCAGATCGATGCCAAATTGGGGTGAGTTGTTTGTTTTCGTTATTTGGTAAATATGGAATGCCAAGAACAAAAAAAATATTTGAAAACATCTCTGCTTCAATTGAATAGGTTGTTAGTAATGCAATCTAATCTTTTTTGGAGCATAAAGGATGTCAGGATGATCAAAATTTTCTCAACAACCCACCTTGTCCCCCACCATGTCTTCCACATGGTGTTTGGGCTCAGTTTGATGGGGCTTCTCAGGATGGGGGTTCCCGTTGTGGTGTTGGTGTTGTCATTCATATGGACAAGGATTATTATATAAATATTTGGCTCAATTTTGGTTTGTGATCAAATACTAAAGGTGAGTTGTTGGGTTTATGGTTGGTTTTATAATTTGTTAATGCTCGTGGATATATAATACAACACATTATTGGGGACTCATCTATTATTATCACCTAGGGAAATGAGTGGAATGATGTTAATTCTTTGCATCTTCGTTCATGGTTTCTTGAAGTGAGATATAAGCATAATGCATCCCCATATATCACAATTTCTCATATCTTTTTTGAGTTCAACTATTTTACGGATGCTCTTTCTCGTTAGGGACTGGATTCCCTTGAAGGTGTCATTTTTCTGTAACTTTGGCGAGGTGGTTCCTTAATCTTGGTGGACCGCATGGGTCTTTATTAGCCTTTCCTTTTGGGTTTCTTGTTACTTTGTTATTTTGGGGGCCTTGGGTACCTTTCTGTATCAATTATTGTGTTATTTAGTCCATATGGTTCCGCCTAGTTGGCTTGGGTATTTTGGGATCAGGTTTCACTATTCTTATTCCATGTTTTTTCTATGATCTGGTGAGGGTATTTCTATGTTTACTTGGATGAAGTATCAGACCTAACAATATTTACATATACTTTTAATAATTCAAAGTATAGCTTTTTCTTCTGGAAAAAAAAAGGTGTTTAATACATTTGATTGTATCCAATATTTAATCATGTTATGTTGTTACCTACATTGCTCGTAGTACAATGCATTGAGTGTAATGAATACATTTGATTTTTTTTATTTGATGTATTGATTTTAGTATTTATACAATGGATAAATTCTCTATGTTGGATAAAAATATAATTTTTCCTACTATTTTAAAATAATTGACTAAATAAAATTGTAGGGAAATATTTATTCCTAGTAAAGGAATTTAGTAGCGAAGCGTCAAATAACCAATGAATTATATGGTTTGAGATCATGATCATGGAATCTTAGTGAGATTAAGTGAATAGGAAATAAAATATTGAGATTTGGGCTTTGATTTATGACAATATGTGTGTGATATTATTCGTTATTGATTTAAAATTGAAAAATGTTTTTGACATTATCATAAAATAATTTTTTGGTTGCATTGATTTCATTATTATGTTGTATTGATTTAAATTTTCCTAAAGATGAGTTTTAACTAAGTTTTTTATTGCGTTGCTTTTGATACAATGCACCGATATCAATGTTTGTACAGTGGATAAAGGCTACATGACAAATAGATTTTCACTATTTTGAAATTAATGATTGTATAGAGTTGTAGTGAAATTATTTCTTTCTTTAAATGAGTTTAATATTGTTGTAACGAAAACCAATCAATTAAATGGTTTGAGATCATGATCATAGAAAAAAATTAAAGGTAAATTTCCACATGAGCTCTAAATCAAATACTAAAAGCACTGGAATCACAAAGAAAAAGGCCATATGACTCCAATGTCTCCAACTACAAAGGCCCACATGGTCATAATTTGAACTAGGGAGTCCCATTTATTCAACTTTTGTCAGGTTTGGGTGCCTAAGAATTCACAGCAAAAGGTCACATGACCAGGGAACTCCAAGTTAATCATGTTAAAACCCAAATGTTGTGGTAGTCACCTAGAATCGCATATACACCTATATGTGTCACAGTTCTCATTGGTTGATATTTCCTTTGTTTATATAAGTATTCTTTATGTTCGTCATATTTTGTCAATTTCATGAGTCATATGAAAAGATGGGAAAGCTAACATGTGTGGCTATAATAAAATTTGAAGAAGATAGATTGAGAAGATCATTGTGTAGTCTATCTTAAATTTATTATGTGTGTGATTTTACTTTCTTATCATTCACCTTCTTCATCATTAAACATGGTTCATTTATTATTATTCACCTTATTCTTCATATAACTTCGCTTTATTCACCTCATTCTTGATAGTGTTTTTTAGATTATAGATGATACTTAGTAAATTTCAATACACATACACAATTATTATCATCTAAAATTTGACGCTAAAAGAAGTGTATATCTGTCTTAACTCCATATCTATCAAAGATTGATAGGGATAAATCCCTTGAGGTACAAACATTTTAAATAAATGACTTGATACTTCTCAATGCTTAATAATATAAAATTAAGATAGATTTAAATTGATTACATATAAATGAACAAAATAGATTTCTTGTGTTTAAAAAAAATCCTTGGAAAAAGTGTAACTGTATGTTAGCAGAAAAACAAAATTACATTCTGCAGAATACATGTTTCCATTTATTTCTAAAAACTAAGCATGTAGTTCAAGATAAAAAATATATTAAGATGCTCAGCATAAACCTTACAATTGTGATCCAAATAAAAACAATGTATGCATCTAGTCTATCATAGAACATGTTCAAAATAGACCTAAGAAAAAGCACGACTATGCTTGAAATCCATCATGCCATACTTTAAGATCGCTTATCAAAACTTGTTACAACAAATAGTCCAAGAAGAATTCGATAACTAAAAAATTGACATGATCCACATGCTAATTATAGGCGTCGGGAGGGCCCAACCCCTCCATAAAGGGCCTGTGACAAAATTCGAAAAACTCTCAAGTGTGGTACTTAGATATCAACCAATTCCCAAGAGCCAACTATATACCTTTTTTAGATAGCTTATTTGCTTCTAATTTGTTCTCCCTATAAACATGGTGGAAGGTGCAAACATTAAAAGACCCCATGATACAAATCACTTATTCAAAAACAGCAAGAGGAAATTATAGCAATATTAGGAATGGGTTATACAGACTATAACATTCATGGAGTCCTCAAAAATATGAATCGAGGTGATGTCTTTTTCCCTAGAGAAGAACAAATTAAGTTTTAAGTACATGAGCTCTGCATAGTTGTTTTTTACATAGCCCAGTTCCAATTTGAGCTTGAAATAATGGTTTTCTCAGAGATAAAGGATCACTCCCCCCCCCCTCCCCATACCCCACAAACACTATTATTCTCATGAGTATCCCCGTCAAAGAAATCTCATGGCATCGATATGTACTCCCCCTATTCTTCCTAAATGATATGGATCACATCCCCCTTTTTATTAAGGAAAATGTTCCATGCTCGCTAATCCCCTAGGAAATCATCATAAAGAGGGTCAAGGGCTTATCTTAGAAAATTGATTTATTTCTGGCAAGCCAGATTCCCCATCCAACAATAAATGGAAGGAATTTTACCCTCAGGAGCGCAATATTTCCACACCAGTCCTTCCATGCTTCGTCCATCAAGGCCCCATTCCAGTTATAGTCTAGACCCAATTTTAGAGAGCATTATTTCCATGCTAAAGCAGTGAAAGGGAAAGAGATAAAGAGATGGGTGACTGATTCCTGATTTTCTCTACATAAGGAGCATCATCCCACACCCTCCAATTGCCTACGTTTCATTGAATCCCAGGTGGGAACTTTGTTTTCCAACATGCACCACATAAAAATACGAGCTTTTAATGGACATTTTGATTTCTAGATCCCTTTCCACCACCACTTTGGATCTTTGTGCAACATTTCAACATTTAGTTGGATGTAACCCAATTTTGGAGTGTAGTGTCCATGAGGAGAAAGCTTCTAGATAATTTCATCTTTCCTATCTATTAAGCAAATGTGAGAAGATTTGAGCACACTTAAAAAATTATTCCATACATTTGAAAATTCCTCCCCAAACCCTGGTTGTTAAGATTATTTCTAGCCTTGGTTCCAAATCGAGGATGAGTGATTGCAATCTAGGCCAAAAATAAAATGCCTTGTTGAATAAAAAACTGAGGAAGGATATATTTTTTTGCATGCCCAACCATGGATCAGACTTGACACAAACTTTTTCCCCATTTACGATGAGCCAAGTCAAATCCTCACCAACAATCGGGAAAGAATTAGTGACAACTTTCCAAATGATGGAGGAGTTTGACCTCCCTTTAACAAGGTACTTAATCCATTACTCAACAATTTTTGAATGAATGCATTTGTGAGTAACCACGGTAGACCTTAAACTATCTTTATTTAAAAGCATCCATCCAATATTGGTCATTAGATCTTTATAGAATAATAAAATATTTGTATGCCCCGTCCATCGAAGAATTTTGGAGCGGCTAGTTTCTCCCATTTAACCCAAGGAACAACATAGTGATCACAAGTCCTAGTCCATAGAAAATTTAAATAAAGTTTCCTAGTTTTTTCAAAAATTCCTTTGGTAATCCAAGTTAATGACATCCAACAAACTAGGATGGCCCCTAATAAATATTTGATTAACAACGTCCTTCTTTCTCTCGGAGGCCATTTGAAAATCCAATACTTTATCCTTTTTTTCAACGTCGCAATCAACCAGGTCCAATCCTCCTTGTTTTAATAGTTTGGTTTTAGCATGAATCCCAATTATTTCAAGTCGAGATCGAAGTATCTTGAATAAAAAGGGAAGAGATGACAATTGTGACGAACTTATTATTCTATCAAATTTAGCAAAGATAGAGGAGGGGTTCCTTTTATTTATACACATACCAATGGCCTGACCAAAAAGGACTAGGATTTCCTCTAGCTTGTTAGTATCCCTATAAGATCCATTACAGAAAATTAGAACATCATCCATGAAGAGTTTATGAGTTATTTGGAGCATAGGGGATATAAAAATACCTTGGAATGAGCCTGGCCTTTTTTCCTCTCCCAAGGCCTTACTTATCCCTTCAACGAATAGCAAGAACATGAGGGGAGACATTAGGCATCCTTGACGAAGGCATATATTAGCATGAAAAAAAGGGAAGTTGAGCCATTTATAAGAACAACAAAAGAGACAAAAAATATGCAACTAATTATCCAATCGATAAAGGGACTTCAAATCCCAAACGCATCAAGAGAAGTTTGATGGATATCCAACTCACTCTATCATATGCTTTAGATAAGTATATTTTCATAACAACTCCCTTTAACTTCTTGGTTTTAATACTACGGAGGCCCTCCTGAGCAACTACTATGAATTCATGAATTTTACTTCGTTCCAAGAAACCAAATTTCTCACATGAAATGGATTTTGACAATATTCTCTTAATTCTTCTGGTAATGGACTAAGCCACCACCTTGTAGATGCAGTTGCACAAAGAGATTGGCTTGAAATCATCAAACAACTAGGGGTTTGCTGATGTATATTATCATCGTATGTTGTTTCACCCCCATCGGAGATGTGTTTACCTCCTTTCAGGATGTCATTATTGTGTATAGATTTTAAGGTACATCCCATGTTGTAAGTCTGGGAAACAGTCCCCAGTGAAACATCATGTAATGTATTTTTGGAGTATTTCTAGGAGAAGTTGTCCCTGTTAGGGTAAGAGGTCATCCCTAGTCATGTAATAGGTCAACCACTTTATTAGTATAAATAGGGAGGCACCCTCCCTCATTTATACACACCTCACACTCACTCAAGTTCGCATGAGAGAGAGAGAGAGAGAAGGAGGATAGATAGATAGTTGTTGGAGACTTCTTACTATTGGGATTGTCCATATTATGACACAGTCTTTGTGACTGTACTATTCTGAGGAAGTTTATGGGTTTTCTCCTTTATAATTTCCCCGGTGAAAATCTTTGTGTCTTGTGTATCTAGTATGTCTTATGCATATTGATGTACTTGTTATTATTTCAAATATAGATCCTAACCAAGCTAATGAGATCTAAGAAAAAATAACATGGTATCAGAGCCTCTATGAAAGAAGGAACTATGCAACAACGAAAACTAGGGCTTCCTATTTTAAGTTCTTCTCTCCACAAATCATCAAGAAAAGAGGGCTAGGATACTCGCCTCACTAGGGTGCATATTTTGGTGGAAGCAGTTTTTGATTTGAACAAGTTTCAATTTTACCCTGTCACTAGTGCTAAGAGAAACTAGGGCACCAAGTTTCGGAGGCTTCTCACCTCAGTCTTCACGAAAGGACCCTACTGAGAAACTCACCTCAAGGAGGCGTGTCTTTCTATCAAAAAATAATTCCCAAACTCCAAGTTTGGAAAATTAGGGCTTATTTGACAAACACTATGTCATCCAGCTTTGGAACCAGATTGGACACCTCAAATTGGTAAGATCTAAATATTTGTTATTTCCATCTAAGGTTCTCATTTGAAAATATGACTCACCATACTCAGCTTGAGGACAATCTTGGAGGGGTTGATAACTTCCGAGCATGTAAGTACGAAATCTCCCTGATCCTTGAAGAAAATGATTTGGATCAGTACATAAATGGAGAAGTTCTAGAACTATAAGGAGATGAGAATAAGTCTAATCATAAGAAGAACTTGGTTAAATCCAAGAGAATCATTTCAGATTTAATTAAGGATCACCTCTTCCCCATGTGTCATCATTCAAGACACCGAAGGAAGTATTTGATGCTTTAACAAAGATGTTCGAAGGAAAGAACATCAACCAGAATATGACTTTGAGGAACCAGTTGAACAATGTGAAGATACAGAACTCAGAGACTATACAGTCTTACTTCATAAGGTTTGATCAAATCAAAATAGAAGGAGAAGAAGGAGAACCATAATCACAACAACAAGAAGGCCAAGAAACAAAAGAATATCAAGAGATATCCTTCCAATGTTTGATTTTATACTTGTGATGAAAAGGGACACTTCGCAAGAGATTGTCCCATTAGGAAAAAGAGACACCATGCTCATGTTGTTGAATACGATGAACCAACAAACAAAAGATTTAGAAGAGAGAAGGATGATTCAAATAAAGAGTAAGTGCTAATCTCATCACTTACTGGGGCTATCTGACATGGAAGAAATGATTGGCTTGTGGATAGTGGGGAATCTAAACACATGACAGGATACAAAGAATCATTCGTCAATATGGATGAACATGAGTCACCTCACAGGGTGAAACTTGGGGATTGTTATTAATACCCCATAAAAATGAGTGGACTACAGAGCACTACCGATGGCAAGCAAAGCAGTCTCTAGACTTCCATAGATCCAGGAAAATCATGAAGGCATTTTCAAATTATGTGCATAAGGAAAGAATGCAAAGAAGAAATTTCCTAGTAGTGAAAGCAAGGCTAAAGGAATACTGAAGAGGGATTAAGAGGGATTTGAGAACTCCATATAATCCTCAACGAAATGGGATTACATAATGAAAGAACTAAACCATAATGGAAGCAATGAAAGCAATGCTACATGACTAGGATCTTCATATACACCTTTGGGTGAAAGAAGCAAGGACAACTGTGTATGTACAAAACCGTACTCCTCTTCAAGTACTTGACAACAAAACTCCAGTAGAGGCTTTCTCAAGGGAGAAACCAGAATTCAACCATCTTAGAATATTTGGTTGCTCAATGCACATACATATCCCAAAGGATAAGAGGACCAAGATCGATCCTTCTGGGAGGAAGGGTATATTCGTAGGATACAGTGATACATCAAAGGCCTACCCAATATACTTCCTAGTATTCAATAATATCGACATCAACATAGATGTAACCTTTGATGAAGACTCTGCATACTTTAGATCCAGGAGGCTACCTATTCAATAGGTCAAGGAACCTGAAGAAACAAGAGTCCGAGACATGGAAATTGGAGAAGCAATTTCAGAAGATCATGAAGATCATGACATGGCAGAACCACAAGAGTCAGTAGAGACACTTCTCGAGAAGGACTCCCACAAGAGGAAACCAACATGGGCACGGTAGCTCATACAAGAATAAGAAATGTATGGCGCTCCAGAAGGAATGCATAGAGAAAGGAAAATGTCAAATCCTTACAACAATATGTGGCCCTATTGTGTGACATCATTGACAAGGAACCTTCCACATATGAAGAGGCTTCAGAAAAGAAAAAATGGAAGGATGACATGATCAAGGAGTATCATTCTATCATGAAGAATGATGTATAGGAGATAGTTTCGAGACCATAAAAGAAGTCTGTCGTGACTTTGAAGTGGATCTATAAGATCAATAATACTGCAGATGGAAACATCGAGAAATACAAGGCAAGATTTGTAGGATGAGGCTTCTCACAAACAGAAGGAGTAGACTACGAAGAGAAATTTTCACCCGTGGCGATGTACACTTCCATTAGGACCATACTTGCATTAGTTGTAGTTATGAAATGGAAGATACACTAGATGGATGTCAAGGAAACATTCTTGAATTGTGTAGTGAAGGAGGAAGTGTACGTGGAAAACCATTGGGGTTCGAGACACACAACATGCAGACTCATGTGTGTAAATTGAGGAATAACTTGTATGGATTGAAACAAGCACCGAGGACATGGTATGGTAGGATGAATAGCTTCCTGATGAGCCAAGGATTTACCAATAGTATATTAAATTGAGCACATATATCTATGGATCAACACATAACTCATAAGAATAGATCACACAATTAACTCAGTAATTGAAGAATGAAATAGTGCAAAAATGGCTTGCAACTGTGAATGCTTTCATTAATCAAAAGTAATTAGATAATAATTACAATGTAATACAATGCCTAAATATCCACACACAATTCAAATCCATGTGAGAAAATTCGAATTGGTTAGACTCTACTTGACTGCAAGGTAACTAGGACATGTATAAATCACCATCGGAGTTCAACAACCCAACTCAAGTGTCTAATTCAGTGTTAATTGTTAGTTAATTAGTTAAATGAATGTGGTAGGTGAGAGAATGTGCCTCACCTACATGCAGCCATGCAAACCTAGCGCTAACTAAGTAGAACTGAATGTAGAGGTCTAGAATTGAATGTAACTGACTCCTAATTGAGCTTGACTAGTCACCAACTGAACTCAACTAATGGAGGTTGGTGTCGACACTCCCAGTGGCTCCTAATTTGTAAGGATTGATCTAGGAGGCTCCTAAACTGATGCATGCATGTGAAATAAGTGGAAGTTGGCCTCAATTAGTGTTCCCCACACTTTAGTAACTGGTACATGTGCCCCAATTAGGCCAAGTGGACCCAATTGAAATAGTGACTAAACATAGACTGAGAGAATGCCCAATTTAGACATACTCTTGATTTAAACATAATTGACCAAATTGGATAAGGGAGGATTATAATCCTAAACCCCCCCCCCCCCTAAATGCTAAATTGGACAATTTTTGGGCCATGGTAACTAATACCATAGGTCACCCATTACAACAAGTAAAGTAACTATAACTACTTAATACAAGGAGCCGAGGAAAAAACCACTTGGGAAAAAAACCCTCCCTCTAACTGAGCAGGTAGAATCAGGATCAATTTGGTTCTTCTGTGCACAGGTATCTTGGGGCCTAGCATGTGAACCTCTCCATCATTATGTCTAGTGGAATATTCCTCTTTGGAGGAAGAATAATATGCTCAACTAAATCAGAAGTATAAACAGCTGTTGGATGAAGACTGGATCCATGTAGAGCAACTGAAATCAACCGATAAGTGAGAAAATGTTCTTGAGGGTTCAAACCATGTGAGGAACACTCAATAAACCGATATGTTTCATCCATGAACAGAAAATGGTAAGAACAGCCCCAAGTGTTAGGAGCAAGTGTCAAGGCGGATGCATAAAATCTTCCTCTTTACCAGTTCTGTAAGGAGATGAGCATGTGACCAAAGGTAGAGAATCCCTGGGACTATGGATAGATAATGCTTGAGCTCCATAATCTGATATAGCTTCATAATTATCTAATGGATCACAAAATAAAATATCAGCAACCTCATAAGAGGAAACTAACACCAAATCCCCAACAACAATTTTGAGGAAGAATTGCGGTACTTGATTTTTCACACTGAAATTGATGAGAGCAACTACAAGGATGATTGAAAGCTCTTGGATTTTAAAATTTGAACCAAATAATATCAGATCTAAATGGGTTCATATCAGATCCAAAACTGTGAAATGAAATCAAATCCGCAGCAACATTTTTGAAGGAGACTTGCGGTACTTGTTTCTTCACAAAATTAATGAGAACAGCTACAAGCAGTACTAAAAGCTAATGAACCTGAAATATTGAAACAAGAAATATCAGATCATATATAAATAATATCATATCAGATACAATAAGGTTCATATCAGATCCAAGAGTATGGTCCACTGAGACGGTAGATGCACAGTTTTCTTCTTCTTCAAAATTCTGAATTTTGGTGCATGCAATCCTACAGGAATTTGCGAAGATCTAGATCATGGGGAGGGAATAGATCACTCTGGTAATCTGATATTTTTCCCAAAATATCCAAGGTATTACATATTTTCACACTATCAGCAACATTAGAGGGAGAGAAACCAAATTTATCTTCACTTTCAGAAGCAATTACTGGAAAATTTTGCACATAATTCAAAGGAAAATCACTGGAGGAGGACTTTGATTTTTTTCATCTTGAACAACTTCAACAGAGAGAGTAGAGGCCGATATATTTGGATTGGGAACTCTTATGGTGTTGGATGTTCTCTCCAAAGTGCTACTATGATCCTCATCAATCTTTTCAAAGGTTCTATCCAATTTTGTCTACGGATCCTTTGGATATTCAATAGATTAGTGAAGTAGTGCAAGCTAGGAGAGAGAGGCAGAGCTATTGTTCCAAACATTGCACCACATTCATTCAGCCAGTCATTCTTACTCTCAAAAGACTCTTCACCAATTCCCATAGACACCCCATAGAGACCTTGTCTCTTCAGAGATGTAATCATCTTCATCTTCCATTCTGAATAGCTTGTGAATGGGGTAAGAAGAGGAACTGATGAATCCATTCGAAGTTGTACCTACAATTACAAAAAAAGTCAAAGTAAGGTTGGACAGCCTGCACATTTCAGGTTTTCGTCACACCCAGCATAGTTTATCAAGCAAGCTTGATCAACAATTCTTTAACTTGGGGTATTAAGTGGTAAACCTTCGACTTCTGGTGCAGTGCTGGAAGGAGCAATTTTGCTCAAAAAAAATGATCCAGTAGGAGATCTAAGGAGGAGAAGTGCCTTGTCCTGCCAAGTCTATGATACCATATTAATATGAGCACATAGATATATTGATCAACACACAACTCACAAGAATAGTTCACACAATTTATTCAGTAATTGAAGAATGAAACAATGCAAAAATGGCTTGCAACTGTGAATGCTTTCATTAATCAAAAGTAATTAGATAATAATTGCAATGTAATACAATGGCTAAATAGCCACATGCAATTCGAATCCATGTGAGGAAATTCGAATTGGTTAGAATCTACTTGACGCAAGGCAACTAGGACATGTCTAAATCACCATCGGAGTTCAACAACCTAACTCAAGTGTCTAATTTAGTGTTAATTGTTAGTTAACTAGTTAACTGATTGTGGTAGGTGAGAGAATGCACCTAACCTGCATTCAACCATGCAAAACTAGTGCTGACTGAGTAGAACTGAATGTAGAGTTCTAGAACTAAATGTAATTGACTCCTAACTGAGCTTGACTAGTCACCAACTGAACTCAACTAATGGAGGTTGGTGTCAGCACTCCTAGTGGCTCATAATTTTGTAGGGATTGATCTAGGAGGCTCCTAAACTGATTCATGCATGTGCAATCAGTGGCAATTGGACTCAATTAGTGTTCCCCACACTTTAGTAACTGGTACATGTGCCCCAATTAGTCCAAGTAGACCCAATTGAGTTAGTGACTAAAAATAGACTAAGAGAATGCTCGATTTAGACATAATTGACCAACTTGGACAAGGGAGGATTATAATCCTAACAGAGTAAAGAGGATTCCAACCTTTACTTCAAGGTTGAAGGAAAAATACTAGTGATGCTCCTGCTATATGTCGATGACTTGTTTTTTACGGGTGAGGATGAACTCATTAAAGATGCAAGGAGGAGAATTGCTACAGAGTTCGATAAGAAATACCTAGGGATGATGCTATTAATTTGTCACAGTGATCTAGGAATTGAAAACACAGTCTCACAAAGAATACAGACAAATATGCATAAAATTGGCAAAATGGTGTTGCAATGGGAGTAGAAGCTATGTATAATCAAATGAATAATGAATAATACAATACAATGATCATGCAAGATGCATGAATTCCAAGACGATTCGAATTCCCAAGGAGGTCATTCGAATTGAATGAATGGGTGTAGCTTAACTGACTGTAAGCCACAGTAAACATGTTAGTTAACCAACTGATCAAGTGTTGATTGACTCAACTGATTCCTAACTAAAGTCGGAGTGCAATGAATGACCGAGTCTAACTGAAAGTAGCTCAGACACATGTCACTGCATGCCAACCAACAAGTAGTAGCGCATCAATAACTCCAATGAACCCCAATGAGGTTAACTGAAGTCAAACTGGTCATCAGAAGTGGTTGTAGGTTCTTGTGTTAGCTCCAGTTCATAAATAATCATTGAAAATAATTAAATAATGAATGGAGGTTCCTTCACCACTTAACTTAACTGATTTTAACCATCAGTTATCAATTAGGTGCATTTATGACACTCAGATCAATCCCGGAGTGCTCCAATTGGTCTCCCCAAATGAAGAAGAAGGCTTCGTTGGCCTCCTTGACTGAAGGTAGGCGTGGGTGTGCTCATGTTGATGTCATACAGTGCTCCTCTAATGTCAATTAAGTCAATAAAACTTAGGATAATGATTTAACAAATCCAAATTGACCCAAATTAAGTGTGCATGGTGGGTAAATGTCTCCAACACCCCACCTTAAGCTATACTCATGAGAAGTAGAAACATAAAGTGCATGAAATTCTAGGGCCCCTACAACTAAGGCCATAGGTCACCCTGTACAATAATGAAACTCAAACAATGCTCAAGAATAAATCTAAGTGAGGAAAGAGGGAAAACCCAGTGGGAAAACCCCTCCCCTCAAGCTGAACACTGAAAGTAGTCTGATCACCCTGATGAACTCACCCCCAATAGAGAATGGAGGTAAGTGAACTTCTTTTCTGAAAATCTCTTGGTGAAGATGCCTGCAATATGCTCATCAGTTAGGCAGTATTGCAAAATGATGGTCTTGTCATGCACTAATTCCCTAATATAGTGCATGTGTATCTCTACATGCTTGATCGTTTTCCTGGTAACTGGATTTGTGGATATATTAATAGCACTTTGACTGTCACAAAAGAGGGCAGTGGACAAAGTACTACCAATCTCAAACTATGAAATAATTCCTTGCAACCAAACAACTTGGATGCAATCATTCACCGCTCCTCGGTACTTGGCCTCTGTTGAAGACAATGCTATGGCATCCTGCTTTTTGCTAGACCAGAAAATGGGGCCACCACCAAACATGAAGACATATTTTGAAGTAGAATTCTGATCAATAGAATCACCCGCCCAATCAGAATCTGTGTAACCAACCAGCTCTAGCTCGGAGTCTATAGCATAGTGAATGTCGTAGGTCCTGGTTCCCTGAATATACTGGAGGATCCTCTTGGATGCCTTCCAATGAAGATCATGAGGCTGCATGCATCTTTACACAACATTCATGGAATTGCATATATTAGGCCGAGAATGATTCAAGTAGAGCAAGCTACCTATCAGTTGTTGATAAATAGTGCAGTCCATGGGAGGTGTGCTTTTTCCTTCTTCAAGGCTGATCCCTGAAAGGAAAGGGAATGGAGAAGCCTTAAATTCAGCCATGTTAAACTTGACTAACAGGTCTGATATGTATTTGTACTAAGTGATGATTTTCCCATCAAAATTTTTCTCAATTTCGAGCCCCAGAAATTGCTTCAAGAGCCCCAAATCGCTCATTTCAAATGCATTGTGGAGAGCAGTTTTGATGACTGAAATAGAAGTAACTGTGCTACCTATAATCAGTAATTCATCAAAATATAACACAATAATAATCAAATGACCATCAGACTGCTATATATACACATTTGGATCTGATTTACACCTTTGGAAGTTTTGCGAGAGAAGGAAGGCATCCATCTTGGAATACCACTCTCTTGGGGCATGTTTTAACCCATAAAGTGACTTCTTTAGGTTGCAAACCAAATATGGATCAGAAATGTAGCCCTCAGGATGCTTCATGTATATCTCCTCATGAATATCTCCATGCATAAAGGTAGACGTAACATCCATATGATACACTTCCTAGTGCTTAGATGCAGAAATTGCCAAAACTAAGCGGATGGAGTCCATTTTTGCAACCAGTGCAAAAGTCTCATGGTATTCCACACCTTGGACCTGGGAGAAACCTTTTGCTACCAGACTTGCCCTATATTTGTAGGTGCTTCCATCATCAGCAACCTTAGTCTAAAACGCCCACTTGCATTGAACCAATTTCCTCCCCGGAGGAAGAGAAACTAGCTCCCAAGTGGTGTTTTTCTGAAGAGAATTCATCTCTTCATCCATGGCAACTTGCCATATCGGATCCTTCCGAGCATGGTAGTAAGACTTAGGGTCTGAACTTATCATAAAATAAAAATATTCGGACAGAAAATAATCAAGACAAGAGATTGCAATACCTACTCTTTGGAAATCGGACCGGGTTCTCCTTGGATCATCCGGATTTCCAATGTTATCTCCTGCAGAGGAGAGTGTCTGTCGAGCCCAAGTTGGGAGATAATTTTGTACTTCGGGTTCTGATTCAGCATCTGATTTTTTCTATTCACTGATATCATAAATCAGAGGATACAAATCAGGGTCATCACCCCTAATTACATCATCCAAATATTCAGTAGAATAGGAAGGAAATTCAACAGTTTTCTCCTTCACTAGTTCTACCTCCTGAAGAGGCTCATCGAACTTGACACTCGTTTCAATGATGATCTGTTTTGTTTTGATATCTATCAGCTTGAAACCTTTTGATTCATCGGTATATCCAATAAACATACATTCTATGCTTTGCGGTTGCAAATCCCTCCTTTTATCAAGTGGAATTTGGGCCCATGCAGTGGACCCAAACACTCGCAGATTCGACACATCCGACTTGTGTCTGAAGTATGCTTTGAAAGGGGTATTCCCTTTCACGAATGAGTGTGGCACTATATTATGAATATATGTTGCAGCATGCATCGCTTCAGCCCACAAATTTGCATCCAACTTCTTTTATTCCAACATACAGGTGGTCATCTCCTTGAGAGACAGATTCTTCCTCTTTGCTACACCGTTATGCTGGGGAGTGTAGGGGACTGAATGCTGGATCTCAATACCAATTTGGGAACATATATGCAGTAACTCATTACTCACTTACTCCATGCCATTATCAGATCTTGATATCTTTATCTTTTGGCCAGATGCATTCTCAATCAAGGCCTTCAATTCAGTGAATTTTTCCAAGACTTCCGCTTCTTTTTGAAAAACAAACACCCATGTGTATCTGGAAAAGTCATCAATGAAAGTCAGAACGTACCTTGATCCATTCTTGGATGTGATAGGCATGTGACTTCTGATATCAATATGTATCAGTCCCAATATGCATGATACTCGGCTTTCCTTCCCCCGATCGAACTTATGCTCATGGTGCTTTCCAACAACACAACCCTTGCAAATTCTAGTGGTAGATTTGATGACTGTGAGGCCTTCAACCATAGAATTATTTTGTAATTGCTGCAAGTATTTGAAGTTCAAATGGCCAAACCTCTCATGCCACAGTCTACTAAATTCATTTCCATGAGTCAACAATGCGGTGGGATTTGCATCCGCCACAAAATGGGAGAACTCGTAGGCTTTTGCATGATGGTTTGCAAGGCCTTTTGCTACAAGTTTTTCGAATGCAAGTTCTGTGATCTCTACATCATCCGGGATCAAGGAGACTCTCTTGGGAACTCCTGTATGTCTCATTTGATAAACACTTAGGAGGTTTGATGCAAGAGATGGTACATACAAAACATTGGAAAAATAACCATGCTCAAGATCTACAGTACCTTGTCCTACGGATATGATTGTGGAGTCATCTCCCATGTGGATGGGAATGGATTTACCAGTCTCCAAAGATGAGAAGGAGTCTCTTTCAGCCATCATGTGGTTCGAAGCTCCAGAATCTATCAAGAGTGCTTTGGACTTTGAACTGCTTTCCATGAGGGCATGACCTCTTTCATGTTGTGGTTCCTGATCTTGTTGATCTCTCCTCCGAAATATTTCCGGAAGATTGATGTGATTTTTCTCAAGAAGAGAAGTAGCTTCATCAAGTTTCTTTTTCATGCAGGCATGTTCAGGGTGGAATCCCTTCCCGCACGTTTTCCTTCCCATGATGACCTTTGCCTTTGTTCTTCTTCGATCCGGAAGGCTCTTCATGCTGATGGTTTTCAACTTTAGGCTTAGGAGCTTTGAATTTGGTTTTTGGGTTCTTCTGCTACTTTCCTTTACCCTTCAGAACTTTGGGCCCCAAGACATAGAGGGATTGATCACGGGAGGATATGATGGTCCCCATCTGGACAAGCTTATCATGTTCACTTGTTAGGGACTTGTTAAGTCAGTGATTTGTTTCTTTAAATTTTGTTTGATTTGCATTTTATTTCATGTTATTCATTTGCTTTAATTTGATTTTGCCTCCTTTAGGAAATTTTTAGTTTTATATGAAATTTTGAGCTTGCTTTTGAAATTTTCAAGTTTTAAACTTTACGTTTGTTTTTGGTTAAAGGGTTTTAAAAGTAATCATATCAAATAATGGACTAATATATCATACTCTGAGCATGATCATGCATAGCCAGTACTCAAACAGCTTTTAAAATCCATGCAAAATGACAAAAAGCTATAAAAAAGCGCCAAAACAGTGTTAAAATTATTCTTGTAGCGCTGGAGCTCGAAATCATCAAAGGCGCGCTACAAGAATATCGTGACACTAAATTCTACCGATTTTTTAGCAAAATTTGACATGATTTCAGATATGAAGTGACTGATTTCATGCTTTGAAGGTGTTTGCTACGTGTGAACTTCAGAATTATCATGATTCCAAGTGGTTCCAGATCGTGAGGCAAAACGTGGTTATCATTACTCCTAATGCATTTTAGCTTGACAGGTAGCAGCGTAATTTGGTCTAATGTGGCATGAGTGGTCATTTGCATGCACTGTCAAAGACGAAGGAGTTAGTGGCGTAACCATAACCACTAAAAAACTGGACTGTGTCGCTGCAGAACAGAGGCGAGGTTATTATGACTTCATGGGTAATTAGGGCTCCTTAATTTCGTTGCTTGCAGTAAAATTGATCGTTGAAGGACATCTGTACATTCGAGGTGAAGAACTTGACAACTCAGGGCACGATTTTAAACCACTGCAGCCGATCAATTAAAAGGTATTTCACGATAAGCCACTATAACTGCAATTTTGGGTTTTTTTCGCTGAGGCTTATTCTGTCAAAATTGATCGAGGGAGATGTTAAATTGTGTTATTTAATGAAGTTTCAGCTAGAGACATAGCTGTCTAAAACGCTCTGAGATGCCAGGCTGAGTAAGGGTTGAAGATAGCAGTTTTTGATGAAGTATAACCCTGTCAAGGTTCAAACTGTAGTGATGTGAGGAACTACACATTTGACAGTGTTTCAATGTCCTAAATTGATTTTCTGTTTGTAAGCAATTCAAAGAAGGAATCAAGTATCTGAAGTTGCAGGGAGACCTAATGTTGTTAGGTTTTGAAACTTACTGTTTTTGAAAGCTAATGGAGGCAGCAAGGAGCTAAAGGCTTGAGAGTGGTTGAAGACCTACTGTCATTGTGATACTTAAATTACTGAGAGACTAAATGGACTAAGTCTAAGATTGTTTTTTCTCTATAAATCTTTTCATCTAATCTATAAACAGTTTGCATTTAGTCTAAAAGGTTGGCAGCAGAGATTCTTCATGTAAAACCTTTATTGTGCAGAGATGGTTCATAAATGGTTCTGGCAGGTTGTGGGTACTGATACACAGGTTTAATATGCAGACTGAAGATGGTCCTCTGTTTGAAAAACAATCTGAATGGTAGTTAGGTTTCATAATCTGTTGCAGTTAAAATGTTGGAGCGCTTTGAATAACCTAGTCTACCTGTGATAAACCTAACTTGTATTGTTAAAACAAAGGAGCAGTCAGATAAGATTAAGGGGAGCTGTCAGTGAAACCTAAGAGATTTGAATACAGCAGGCATCTGTCAGATCATAAATTGAAACTTAAAGCCATATAGTTTCCATCCCTTGAAGAAAAAGATGGGTAAGAGTGGTAAAATTAACAGAGCTGAACCAACTGATGTAGGGTGGATTGAAAAGCTCCCTGGATGTGTTGAATTATTTCAACAAGCTCGTTGGATGCACTTTTTCAAGAAGATAGATGGGTATAATGCTGAAGTGTCTTGTAGGTTTGCACGGTGCTGTAAAAATGACATGGTGACCTTTGACACTCTTAAGTTCAAGTTGACAGTAGAGCTGATTGCAGAAGCCACAGGGATTAAGAATGAAGGTGAACAATGGTTCAAGAAATGACCCTTTACTTTTGATCCTCAGAGATTCCTATTACCAAATGTCACTCCAGACTGGAATAAAGGCATCCTTATTCAAAATTTCAGAAAGGAATGGGTTGAACCAATCAGAGTTTTGCAGAGTTATGGTACTTGTGAGGGCAGGTATGCTTATGTTTATAAGTATCACTTCAGGTTTTTGCAACACATGGTGGGGGTGTCAAATATGAGCCTGCCATTTTTCTTTTTGAAAAGCTTGCAGAAGATGTCCAACAGGGTGAAAGGGCAGATGGACCATTCTTCTCAATCAATCTTTCATCATGGGCTAATTAAGCTGATTATTAGCACTGTTTTGCAGCATGAAGGTAAGACCTGGGATTTTTTCATCTTTTGGTCTGGCTTTCAAACCAAAGAGGAAGATCAGAAACTTAAGAGGCAAGCTGACAAGGGTAAGGTTTTGATGAGAAAATTAGGACAGAAGCCTAAGCTTGAGGATAAGGAAGAATTCAAAGTTGAGAAAACATCAGAGCAGGTGGAGGAGGATAGTAAACCCAAAGTATTTTCAGCTAGTATTAAAGGCAAATATTCCTTGTTTGAAGAAGAACAAAAGCAGCTGTTGCATCCCATGGTACCAACAGAGGTCCCTCATGAAATGAAAGTTGCTGATACAGAAAAGGTGGCTATACATGAAGAGGAGTTTCAAATCAAACAGAGAAGCCCCATTACTATATTGTCTGATGATGAAGGTTACCTGCTAGAAGAAGAGCAAGTGGAAAAAACTGAGATTAAAGCTGAAACATGCATAGAAGGCCCCACTTTGGCAAAGGAGGCAATCAAGCCTAAGAAGAAGAAAAACATTATTGAAGCCATTGAATTTAGTACAGATAAACATAAAGGAAAAACCTTGAAAATGCTAGGGGAATTTGCTCCGGGTTGGAGGCCTAAGACTAGGCCTAAGAATAAGCTAAGGCTAAACATGAAGAAGTTGTTGGACCCTCGTCTGAATGTTGAAGGAGTAACTATCCTAGATGAGCTTTCATCAGATGAAAAAGCAGAAAATAAAAAATTGAGCCCTAAAAAGAAGAAAACAGTAGCTGTCAAAGCTTCACCTGGTCAACTTGCAAAAAAAAAAACATCAATACAGTCAGCAGAGGAATCAAATATTACCCAGCTCAAGCCTAAGCTGTCCACCATGTTTGTTGAATTAAGAGCAGAATTGTTAGCACAGCAGCAGGAAGA
>LPNX010692987.1:78901-102964 GCA_001517045.1 Pseudotsuga menziesii
ACCTAGCTGTTTTTGTAAAAGTGGTATTTAGAGAGTTTTAGAAGTCATTAGAAGGGTTCTGATTTTTGGGAGCTACAGGAGGTCTTCAGACTGCTTTTGTCTTCAGACTTGTTCAGGAGTTAAGTACCAAGACTCTTATATGCATTTGATGATGAAATTATGAGATATATGACATTTCTCCCCTTCAGTTTTCTATGTTGGCTTCATTATTGAACTTGTTTAGTTTCTTAATTGATATATTCATTACTGGTTTATGTGTATTTGCTGGTGATGCTTGTCTTTTATGAATGAACCTCAGCATAGTGTTTTTGTTGGATCTTGTGTGATATATTATGCATCTTTATCATCTTCTGTTTATGATTTAGTTATTATCTTGCTCATGAATGTATTCCCTGATTGTTCCCAAATCTTACAACCATTAAAAACCTTTTAAACAAACCCTAAACCCTAGTTTTATTGAGTTTTATATTTGAGATTGTGTTGGCTTGTTTCTTTGGCCTTGGAAACAATTTCTGGCACAAACATCTTTGGCGCCGTTGTCGGGGACGAAGTTGAAGACATATCTTCCCTGGGATACTTATCGGTTTTACTGGTTTTAAGAGGTGGACTTAAACCAACATTTTATAAGGCTATTTTCACCAAAATTTGACACAGTGGCTACTAAAGGAGTTGGAAGAATTAGAAAGTTTCAGTTATCCCCAGCTTTATGCAGCCCTAATTATTTTCAACTACTATCACCCCTTTCTCTGTATGAGGAGAAAAAATAAAATCTGTCTTGACAAATTGATTGGCGACTCCACTATTTCAAGATGCAGAGGCTGATGTCCATGGAAGCTATTCTGGCTCGAAGGTTTGCACCTTTCAATTTTTCTGATATTCCAGGTTTTCCAAATCTAGTACCTATTATGGATGTTTGGGGAGATTGTCTTCCACGGTTTAGAGAAAGCAAAGAGGATAATCCTTCAGATCACCTCATCAAATTTCATCAATGTATGGTTCAGTTAAATATCCAGCATGAAGATGTGCTCATGAAGATGTTCATGTATTCACTTGAGCAAGATGCACGAGATTGGTATTTTTCTCTTCCCGCTGCTAGCATCTCCTCACTGAAAGAATTCCACACATGTTTTCGAAAATATTGTAAGTATTTGTTCTCAGCTGAATTCTTTTTAAAAGATTGTTGTGAGCAGGCTGATGTTTATAATACAATTTCTGATTTAAAAAATCATGATGATGAGTACAATCAAGGGTTCAAAACATGTCATGAAGAAGTTGAAGTTTCAGAATTTGTTGAAGGTGAAAAGGTAACATTTTCAGATACTGCCGACAAGAAAGAATGCCATGATCATTATGATAATCAAGTTGTTGTTTTAGGTCAGTTTGAGGATTATCCAAGAGATGAGATCAGTAGAGATAGTTTGGAACATTCTCATAATGATTTCAACAACCTTAATAACCATTTGAATGTTAATCCTTTTGAAGATCAATCTCTAGTTCAACAAACTTTTGAAAATCAGTGTTGTGTTAGAGATCAACTTTGTATTGAAGGAAAAGATGAACCTTTAGCATCATCATTCGAAATTTCTCAGAATATTCCTTGCTATAATGAAGAGATTAGGGTTCCAAGTCAAGAATTCTGTGATGAATTAGACTCTATTCCTTTTGGTTTTGATACTAAATTTGATGAAGGCCAGGCTATTTAAAAATTTTCAGAAGTTGCTTACATTCATGGTTATGATAAATCTGCTGTTCAAAATCATTATGAAGATAGTCTAATTTTTAATAAATATGATGATGAAATTGAAAAGAAAGACCCAGAAATCTGTGAGGAGTGTGATATGTTACAATCTGATCAGCAGATTCAAGAATGTATTCAGTCTATTATCCTTGAACAACAAAATCCAATGCCTAATAGTCATTCATTTGAAGATAGTGTGGAAAAGGAGGTTCAAGGTGTTGACATTGTTGATGATACTATCCAAAAAATTATGGAGAAAATTCAGGTTGATCCTGATGTCTTTTATCACCAATGCCTGATTGATATTCATGGAACAAAATATTCTTTTGGACAGCCAAAGCAAGAAGAGGTAACTTATGGAAGTTTTTATGATCCAGTAGCAGATTATTTAGAGTCAATACCAGGTTATAAATCTGTTATTTCAGAGACACTATTTGATGAAAGTGGGTATAAGTTTTTAAATCTCTGCTCTTCATGTTTTCCAATATTTCTGATTATATATATATATTTGGAGTTGGAAACAAGTTTTGGTGGGTTGACCAAATTTTTTCTTGGTTACATTGGAAATCGGATTTCGATTTGATTCAGTAGATGGAAGGTTCCTCAGAGAAAGAGATTTGATTTTCATTGTACATATATCAGTGTGTGAGGGATTGAATAAAGACTCCATATCCCAATGGATGTTTTGCAGAAAAGTAGGCAGTTTTTGTTACAGAAGGCACTGATCTACAGGTTCTTGAAGCCTCGCAGGGAGGTCTTCATCCTGCAGCTGGAGCCAGATATTAAGTCAGTGATTTGTTTCTTTAAATTTTGTTTGATTTGCATTTTATTTCATGTTATTCATTTGCTTTAATTTGATTTTTGCCTCCTTTAGGAAATTTTTAGTTTTATATGAAATTTTGAGCTTGCTTTTGAAATTTTCAAGTTTTAAACTTTAGGTTTGTTTTTGGTTAAAGGGTTTTAAAAGTCATCATATCAAATAATGGACTCATATATCATACTCTGAGCATGATCATGCATAGTCAGTACTCAAACAGCTTTTAAAATCCATGCAAAATGACAAAAAGTTGTAAAAAAACGCCAAAACAGTGTTAAAATTATTCTTGTAGCGCTGGAGCTCGAAATCATCAAAGGCGCGCTACAAGAATATCGTGACACTAAATTCTTCTGATTTTTTAGCAAAATTTGACATGATTTTGGATATGAAGTGACTGATTTCATGCTTTGAAGGTGTTTGCTATGTGTGAACTTCAGAATTATCATGATTCCAAGTGGTTCCAGATCGTGAGGCAAAACGTGGTTATCATCACTCCTAATGCATTTTAGCTTGATAGGTAGTAGCGTAATTTGGTCTAATGTGGCATGAGTGGTCATTTTCATGCACTATCAAAGACGAAGGAGTTAGTGGGGTAACCATAACCACTAAAAAACCGGACTGTGTCGCTGCAGAACAGAGGCGAGGTTATTATGACTTCACGGGAAATTAGGGCTCCATAATTTCGTTGCTTGCAGTAAAATTGATCGTTGAAGGACATCTGTACATTCGAGGTGAAGAACTTGACAACTCAGGGCACGATTTTAAACCACTGCAGCCGATCAATTAAAAGGTATTTCACGATAAGCCACTATAACTGCAATTTTGGGTTTTTTTCGCTGAGGCTTATTCTGTCAAAATTGATCGAGGGAGATGTTAAATTGTGTTATTTAATGAAGTTTCAGCCAGAGACATAGCTGTCTAAAACGCTCTGAGATGCCAAGCTGAGTAAGGGTTGAAGATAGCAGTTTTTGATGAAGTATAACCCTGTCAAGGTTCAATCTGTAGTGATGTGAGGAACTACACATTTGACAGTGTTTCAATGTCCTAAATTGATTTTCTGTTTGTAAGCAATTCAAAGAAGGAATCAAGTATCTGAAGTTGCAGGGAGACCTAATGTTGTTAGGTTTTGAAACTTACTGTTTTTGAAAGCGAATGGAGGCAGCAAGGAGCTAAAGGCTTGAGAGTGGTTGAAGACCTATTGTCATTGTGATACTTAAATTACTAAGAGACTAAATGGACTAAGTCTAAGATTGTTTCTGCTCTATAAATATTTTCATCTAATCTATAAACAGTCTGCATTTAGTCTAAAAGGTTGGCAGCAGAGATTCTTCATGTAAAACCTTTATTGTGCAAAGATGGTTCATAAATGGTTATGGCAGGTTCTGGGTACTGATACACAGGTTTAATATGCAGACTGAAGATGGTCCTCTGTTTGAAAAACAATCTGAATGGTAATTAGGTTTCATAATCTGTTGCAGTTAAAATGCTGGAGCGCTCTGAATAACCTAGTCTACCTGTGATAAACCTAACTTGTATTGTTAAAACAAAGGAGCAGTCAGATAAGATTAAGGGGAGCTGTAAGTGAAACCTAAGAGATTTGAATACAGTAGGCATCTGTCAGATCATAAATTGAAACTTAAAGCCATATAGTTTCCATCCCTTGAAGAAAAAGATGGGTAAGAGTGGTAAAATTAACAAAGCTGAACCAACTGATGTAGGGTGGATTGAAAAGCTCCCTGGATGTGTTGAATTATTTCAACAAGCTGGTTGGATGGACTTTTTCATGAAGATAGATGGGTATAATGCTGAAGTGTCTTGTAGGTTTGCACGGTGCTGTAAAAATGACATGGTGACCTCTGACACTCTTAAGTTCAAGCTGACAGTAGAGCTGATTGCAGAAGCCACAGGGATTAAGAATGAAGGTGAACAATGGTTCAAGAAATGACCCTTTACTTTTGATCCTCAGAGATTCCTATTACCAAATGTCACTCCAGACTGGAATAAAGGCATCCTTATTCAAAATTTCAGAAAGGAATGGGTTGAACCAATCAGAGTTTTGCAGAGTTATGCTACTTGTGAGGGTAGGTATGCTTATGTTTATAAGTATCACTTCAGGTTTTTGCAACACATGGTGGGGGTGTCAAAGATGAGCCTGCCATTTTTCTTTTTGAAAAGCTTGCAGAAGATGTCCAACAGGGTGAAAGGGCAGATGGACCATTCTTCTCAATCAATCTTTCATCATGGGCTAATTAAGCTGATTATTAGCACTGTTTTGCAGCATGAAGGTAAGACCTGGGATTTTTTCATCTTTTGGTCTGGCTTTCAAACCAAAGAAGAAGATCAGAAACTTAAGAGGCAAGCTGACAAGGGTAAGGTTTTGATGAGAAAATTAGGACAGAAGCCTAAGCTTGAGGATAAGGAAGAAGTCAAAGTTGAGAAAACATCAAAGCACGTGGAGGAGGATAGTAAACCCAAAGTATTTTCAGCTAGTATTAAAGGAAAATATTCCCTGTTTGAAGAAGAACAAAAGCAGCTGTTGCATCCCATGGTACCAACAGAGGTCCCTCATGAAATGAAAGTTGCTGATACAGAAAAAGTGGCTATATACGAAGAGGAGTTTCAAATCAAACAGAGAAGCCCCATTACTATATTGTCTGATGATGAAGGTTACTTGCTAGAAGAAGAGCAAGTGGAAAAAACTGAGATTAAAGATGAAACATGCATAGAAGGCCCCACTTTGGCAAAGGAGGCAGTCAAGCCTAAGAAGAAGAAAAACATTATTGAAGCCATTGAATTTAGTACAGATAAACATAAAGGAAAAACCTTGAAAATGCTAGGGGAATTTGCTCCGGGTTGGAGGCCTAAGACTAGGCCTAAGAATAAGCTAAGGCTAAACATGAAGAAGTTGCTGGACCCTCGTCTGAATGTTGAAGGAGTAACTATCCTAGATGAGCTTTCATCAGATGAAAAAGCAGAAAATAAAAAATTGAGCCCTAAAAAGAAGAAAACAGTAGCTGTCAAAGCTTCACCTGGTCAACTTGCAAAAACAAAAACATCAGTACAGTCAGCAGAGGAATCAAATATTACCCAGCTCAAGCCTAAGCTGTCCACCATGTTTGTTGAATTAAGAGCAGAATTGTTAGCACAGCAGCAGGAAGAAGAAGCTAGGGTTCCCTGTGTTGAAACTGTCAGGGAGACAGATACTCATGGAGGCCTTAATTTTCCTAACATTTCCACAGATGTGCAGGACAATGATGTAGACATATTCAAGAGTCTTGACATACCTTGGAGGCCCACAGATGAACAAGAAGCTATGACAGGAAAGGTCATTGACACAGACAAATAAAATATGCAAAGGGCTCTTAAACAATACAAATACCAAATGGAGTACTTACAGGAAACCAATGATGGCCTCATTCTGTCAAATAAAAGGTCAAGGGAAGATTTACAGGAGGTAAATGACCATTATTAGGAATTGATAGCTGTATCCAAAGAGGCTCTAAAGAGGAAAAGGACTACTGACCTGCAATGCACAGAGTTAAAAGAAACAGTCAAAAGCTTACAGCAGGAGAATGAAGAGCTTCAAAGAAAGATAGCAGACATGGAAAATGAACAAAAAAGAGCAAAGAAGAAGTCTCAAGCGCTAGATGGTATTGCTTTGCTGGCTGAGGCAGCAAAAGACTTATGAATCAGTTATTGAGTTAGTTGTTGTTATCTCTTTTTGGAAAACTAATTAGTTAAGGGATTTACTATTTTTGGTAAATTTCATATTTTGTAATATTATAAACTTTTCTTTAGCCCATCGAATCAGTTGAGGAGAGTTAGGGTTTTTGATACCTAATTGTTTTTGTAAAAGTGGTATTTAGAGAGTTTTAGAAGTCATTAGAAGGGTTCTAATTTTTGGGAGATACAGGAGGTCTTCAGACTGCTTTTGTCTTCAGACTTGTTCAGGAGTTAAGTACCAAGACTCTTATATGCATTTGATGATGAAATTATGAGATATATGACATTTTTCCCCTTCAGTTTTCTGTGTTGGATTCATTATTGAACTTGTTTAGTTTCTTAATTGATATATTCATTACTGGTTTATGTGTATTTGCTGGTGATGCTTGTCTTTTATGAATGAACCTCAGCATAGTGTTTCTGTTGGATCTTGTGTGATATATTATGCATCTTTATCATCTTATGTTTATGATTTAGTTATTATCTTGCTCATGAATGTATTCCCTGATTGTTCCGAAAGCTTACAACCATTAAAAACCTTTTAAACAAACCCTAAACCCTAGTTTTATTGAGTTTTATATTTGAGATTGTGTTGGCTTGTTTCTTTGGCCTTGGAAACAATTTCTAGCACAAACAGGACTCAATGAAGGCATTGAGTGAAGGCATCTTCCATCCAGGGGTTGTGAGCTTCCCCGCACGGAGAGTAGAGACAAACACCAAATAATCATCTCCAAGTTTGGAGAGTATGGTGAGGATGAGCTGATCATCCTCCTTCTCCACCTTACATTGCTTCAATAGTAAGACAATGTGCTTAAACTTTGTGAAAAAATCATTTAAGGTCTTGAAATTGGAAGGCTACAGAGACATCAACTCGTTTTCAAGCTGGTATACTCTCAAATCATCCTATTTTCCATACAGGGTTTCCAATTTGTCCCAAGAGTCTTCAATCCCGAGAGATGGAAAAGAAGATCTCGGAAAACAGAGAGGAACAAGAATCTGAATGCTTCATCTTTCTTGTTCAAGAATCTAGATTTGTCTGTCACAGAAGCAGTCTCTTATTCAGTGTCCATAGTGACCCTATAGAGTCCTCTGGCATGTAGGTAGATCTCCATGTCTCCTTTCCATGAATGGAAATTGAACGGAGTCAAGAGTTCTACGGAAGAAGCCATCTGAAACTGTTGGAGTGAATTCCTTTCACCTATTAAAACCTACAAATCACAACAAAAGGGGCACCGTAAGGTCGGACAACCTGCACATTTTAGGCTCTCATCACACCCAGCATAATTGATCAAGCAAGCTTGATCAACAATTTCTTTACTTGGGGTATTAAGTGGTAACCCTTGGCTTCTAGTGCAGTGCTGGAATTTTGGGATTTTACTCAATTTTTCATGCAAGATCTATCAAAAACCTTTTTTTTGATAGATCTGAGCTTCGTCCTATTGTGAGCCCCGATACCATATAAATTTGTCACAGCAGTCTAGGAACTGAAAACATAGTCTCGCAAAGAATATAGACAAATATGCATAAAATTGGCAAAATGGTGCTGCAATGGGAGTAGCAACTCTGTATAATCAAATGAATAATGAATAATACAATACAATGATCATGCAAGATGCATGAATGCCAAGACAATTCAAATTCCCAAGGAGGTCATTCGAATTGAATGAATGGGTGTAGCTTAACTACTGTAAGCCACAGTAAACATAGTAGTTAACCAACTGATCAAGTGTCGATTGACTCAACTGAGTCCTAACTGAAGTCAGAGTGCAATGAATGACTGATTCTAACTGAAAGTAGCTCAGACACATGTCACTGCATGCCAACTAACAAGTGGTAGCGCATCAATAACTCCAATGAACCCCGATGAGGTTAACTGAAGTCAAACTGGTCATCAGAAGTGGTTGTAGGTGCCTATGTTAGCTCTAGTTCATAAATAATCATTAAAAATAATTAAATAATGAAAGGAGGCACCTTCACCATTTAACTTAACTGATTATAACCATCAGTTATCAATTAGGTGCATTTATGACACTCATATCACTCCCAGAGTGCTCCAGTTGGCCTCCCCAAATGAAGGAGAAGGCTTAGTTGGCCTCCTTGACTAAAGGTAGGCGTGGGTGTGCTCATGCTGATGTCATACAATGCTCCTCTAATGTCAATTAAGTCAATAAAACTTAGGATAGTGGTTTAAAAAGGCCAAATTGACCAAATTAAGTGTGCATGGTGGGTAAATGTCTCCAACATATGCAATACTTCTTAGGCATAGAGGTGTGGAAGAGTGCAGATGGGATTTTCCTTGGTCAAGGAAAATATACAATGTAGATTCTAAAGAGATTCATAATGTTGGACTACAAGGTGATAGACACACCTATGGCATCAAACTTGAAGCTTATGTGTGATGCTTCATTAGAGTCGGTTGATGCCACGATGTATCGTCAGATGATTGGCTCGTTGATGTATCTAACAAATACGAGACCCGAGATATGCTTTGTTGTGAACACCTTAAGCCAGTTTCTGATGAATCTGATACATGTTCACTTGATAGATGCAAAGCATGTATTGAGGTACCTAACAAGTACAGTGGATTATGGTTTCAAGTATGATGTGAATCAGAAGATTAACCTACATTGTTATGTTGATTCGGATTGGGAAGGTAGCGCCACTGATAGGAAGAGCACTTCGGGTTGTTGCTTCAATTTGGGATCTGGCATGATCTCTTGGTTTAGCAGGAAGCAGTCATGCATGACGTTGAATATAGTCGGGTAGATTATGTTGCCACTTGCTCGACTAGTTGCGAGCCAGTGTGGCTACAGAAGCTACTATCTGACTTGTTTGATCTCTAGATAGATGTGACTTGTATCTTCTATGAAAATCAAAGTTGTGTGAATCTGTCGAAGAACTATGTGTTCCATGACAAGTCGAATCACATAGAGATCAAATTCCACTATATCAGGGATATGGTGCAAAAAGGAGTAGTGAACCTCCAACACGTGGCAACAAACGAGCAAATAGTCGATGTGTTGACTAAGTCTCTATCCAGAGTGAAGTTTGAGTACTTAAGAGAAAGACTTGGTGTGATCCAAGACGAGACCTATCGAAAGAGGGAGTGATGATTTCTAGCATAGTTGGAGAGACAGGTTAATCTGAGCATAAAATCCTAGTGAAGATCGTAGGTTGCTCAAACGTAATCAGTCCTGTAGGTTGTCCTTGGATGTAATAAGTCATGGCGAAGATCACAAGTTATCCTTGAATGTAATCATTCTTGATATGTTTATATTATATAAATAGCGAGAGACTAGAAGATGCAGATGCATGATATCTCACATGGGAAATGAGATAGGTTGTCCAAACAGAAAATACCATAGTGTAGAAGGTTGCTTGGATGTAATCATTCTTGTAGGTTGTTTGAGTGTAAATAGGATTCTTGGCATGATACGTAGGTTACTTAGACGTAATCAGTCCTGAAACAGGTTATCTGAATGTAAAAATGAGCCCTAGCATGGTATGCAGGTTATTCATATGTAATAATTCTTGTGGGTTGTATGAGTGTAAAAGGGATCCCTTACGTGGTACGTAGGTTACTCGGATGTAATACGCCTTGAAGGTTTTCTAAACGAAAAATATCATGGACGCAAGTTGTTCAGATGTAATAAGTCCTTGAGGTTTACCTAGAACGTAAAATCCCTGGTGTAGTAGGTTGTTCGATCGTAATCAGTCCTTACATATATATCTATATATGTGTGTGTTACCGTGTTGGAGATGATAAGGTCACGAAGCACATGAGGTGCACCTAGGTAGTTCTTCTATGCTGGTAGAATGCAAGTCGACCATGGAGATATGTAATGCACTTGGTGTGATCCTAGGTGATTGATGCATAGTGGATGTTACAGATTGTCTTGATGACATGAAAGATCCTAGCATACTACTATGGTGATAGAACGTAGGTGGTCTGCATCTAGGTTGTGCTCTGTGTGTTTTGTTTTGTTTTGTGTAGGAAAAAATATATGATCTGGATAAGACGAGATAAAGGTAGGAGACACAAGTTATTATCGTGGAAATGTAAATAAGGTCATGGATTGTTCCTATGTGATGGCTTGCTTGTAGATATGATGAATACTCGGATGAGGACTAGGCCTACACCCCGCATGAAAAAGGGCTAGATTTGTAGAAACTGGCGATGACAAATAGTACCTTTCGATGATCGATAAGAAGATGATGATGGCATCAACTATGATGATGACTTGAGTAGATGTGTTGATGACTATGGAATAGAGAGAATACCTTCCTAGTTAAGAGGGATTGGTGATGTATTTGTAACTTCAGAAGATATTCTTATATATATTATCATTGTATGTTTTTGTACCCCCATCATAGATGTGTTTACCTCATTTCAGGATGTCATTATCGTGTATAGACCTTGAGGTACAACCTCCATTGTAAGTCGGGGAAATAGTCCCCAGTGAAACATCATGTAATGTATTTTTGGAGTCTCTCTAGGATAATTCGACTCTGTTAGGGTAAGAGGTCAGCCCCAATCATGTAATAGGTTAGTCACTTGATTGGTACAAATAGGGAGGCACCCTCCCTCATTTATACACATTTCACACTCATTCAAGTTCACATGAGAGAGAGAGAGAGAGAGAGAAGGAGGAGAGATAGATAGCTGCTGGAGACTTCTTATTACTAGGATTGTTCATATTAGCTCATAGTCTTTGTGATTGCACTATTCTAAGGAAGTTTGCTGGGTTTTATCCTTTATGGTTTCCCCGGTGAAAATATTTGTGTCTTTTGTATATGTTGTATCTTATGCATATTGTTGTACTTGTTATTCTTCTAGATAAACATCCTAACTAAGCTAATAAGATCTAGGAAAAACTAATAGGGCCATTCATCTTGGGAATGAGGGCAATAAAAGTACAATTAAGAGGGGCATATAAATGGCCTTCCAATCTAGAGTCCTCCACCACCCTCAAAATGTTCTTGTCCAATGATATCATAAATACACTAAAAACATTCCACCAACCATCCATTAGGGCCCAAAATTTTTCCCTTTTGGAAGTTGTGTAAAACCTCCTTCAATTCCTCCTCTAAGATTTCCTCCATAAGAAATTTGTTGTATTTTTCGTTTACAAAACTAGAGAAGAATTGAGCAATCATTGCCACTTTGAAAATTGAGAACCTGTCACCAACCTTGAACAACCTTTTAAAATGGTTTCTTCCCAAATGATCCATAGCTTCAAAATAAGAGAGATAAACACCATTTTGATGTTTAAAACTCCAAATAGTGTTTTGAAGCTTCCTCCCTTTTGCATAAATCTAAGAAAACTTTGTATTTTCATCTCTGCATTGCAGCCACAATGCTCTACTTTTTAACCTCCAAGTTGATTCTTTGTCCACCAACAATTTCTTCTTATTATTCTCCACCTGACATAAATCATTTTTGTTTCTTGGGAGGGATAACCCCCACCCTTAGAGACATAAAATGCTTGCAACTCTTCTTCCACTCTTTGGAGATCTTGCTCATCTCTGATTCTCTCGAGATAGGCCCATTCCAAAGTTTCCTTCTTTACTCTTTTCAGGTTTGCAACAAAATGAAGGGTCGTTGGGTCTCCTAAATCTCAATTGTATGAGATCTCTTGAACCCTGATTGTATGGGACCCAAAATTTGTTTACAATATCTTTAAATCTTTCATCTTTAAGTCAAGTTGAGTTGAATTTGAAAGGGTTAGCAGGATTGTGAACCTCACTTGCACCCAAGGAAAATGGGAGAGTGATTGGAATCTCTTCCACATCCCACCCATTTCCTCACTTGAAATGATGATCTAGGAACTTATCAAACACCAGAAAGTGGTCAATTCTCTTGGTGATTCTTTCCTCCCCCATACATATTTATTTAGGTGGGTTTGAGCTTTCTAGGTTCCACATCAAGAATCCCACTAATCCCAAGTTTATGAATAAAATAATCTCAAAGAGGATTGACCCTCCCTCCTGGGCCCCAAGGTTCAAATGCACCAAGGGAAAAAATTATCCCCCCCCAAAAAAAATATAACTTGGTCAACATTCATAGAGGATTTACGAAACATGGAATCCTAGAAGGGGATTCTATTTTCACATGGCCCATAAATGTTTACCACCAAAAAATTCACTCCCAAATCAACAGAGATGAAATTATGGCCCATGACAGAGTCCAAACCCCAATAATTGAGGGCTTTTAAGTTCCGAGAATTCCAACCCACATCCAGGCCCCCCAAGTGACCCCTTCCATCAAGAGCAGTAAAATACTAGCCTTTAAATAGGTATTCCAAGAACTTCGAAATCACCTCTCCCTTCCCAGGGTTTCCTAAAGAAAAACAATGTCTAGTTGGTTTAGATTGACCAACCTCCTCATGGCTGGTTTTTTGGAGGGGATTTCCAAACCCTAACAATTGAAAGTGAGAATTTTCACAGGGAAACACCACATGGGGATTTTGTTTCTCTAAGTGCCCCATCCATGGAAAGTTTTTTCCCATATGCCAAGTGAAAATGATCCTTGTCTTAAGATTTTAAGAGACATGACTTTCAACCACAACCCTTTTCCCCCAAAAAAAATCACAAGATTTAGACCTAGGCCCTCCACATGGGGAGGCTGCTCGACCATCATCAAGATCGATTTGGACCTAAGTTGATACTGGATGGACTCATCCTTCAAATCCATCAAGGAAACTACTTATGAAGAGACCTTTGCAAGGGGGAAAGAGGGTTGTGGAAGGGTACACAAGGCCGAAAAAGACAGAGACCAAGGATAAAAGGAGGAAGGAAACCACCCAAGAGTGAGGGAAAATGTTTTAGGGGATCCATCAAATCATTGCCCAATAAATTCGGATAATTAACTAGAATATTAATGGTCTCAGGATTCCACAGAATCTTACTGGACTCATTCTCCAGACGACCCAAAACTAGGATATGATGGCTGAGAGGAACCTCCTCCTTGACCATGGGAGATATTTAGTCCATGGGCTTCTCCACAATCTCAGTAAGTGCTAAATTTTGCATTTGAAAATGCCCCAATGCTTCCTCTAAACCATCATACTTCTCCACTAAATTCTCCACAGAAATTTCCAGCCTGATTCTTCTAGTGGGGGATCAGAAAACCCCACCTCCGCATTTGCAAACCTTTTTTATTTTAGTGTGAGTAAATTTATGCCACTGAGAGACATGGAAAGGAAGTGAACACTGATTGACAATATGGCCATACTGGTGGCACCTTCGACACCCGAAGGGGAACCCCTCATAATCCAATTTATAAAAGAAACCATGTTACCCCACACCACTTTCTAGCTCCTCCACCAAACCTTCCCTAACAATCAAATAAACTAAAATGCAAGATACATGCATCTTGCTCGTGGACTAGAAAGACATATCTACATCCATAAAAACTTGTAAAGAATCCCCAATACTCTTAAGGCTTTCTTTGGACAAATTTTCTATTGGTAGACCCAATAATATAACTCTAAATGGAGCAACATCGAGTTTTTCCTTACTGGCATCGAAGACCGGAGTCCATTTTTTGAACAACACAAAAGTCGAATCAATGCTCCAATTTCCTTTAAGTACCCAAGATGCATTGTTATTAGAATTGAATTTGAAAACAAACCACCCTAGAGCAAGTAGCAGGGGTTGGGGGGGGAAAGAGAGGGTATTGAACCAATTCGTTACCACCCGTTATTCTAAGGTTTTGATTCTTGTTTGTACTAGAAATTGTTCCTAGACTACCATAGGAACAAGCTAGAACAATCTCAAAAAATAAAAGTAAAATGGAATGGTGTTTTATTTATTTTGCTTTGAAAATTCATCAAAAGAAGGTAAGAACATCAACAAGCTAACACAAGTACTGAATCATGAACTATTATGAAGAACTAGGGATCAAACACATAAAAATAAACCATAAAGATTACAAATATAATACTGATTTCATCCATAACATACAAGCATTTGCATGAGTAAAAACATTAAACAAGAAATGAAGCTGTATATTGAGTGGTCAGACATATCATAAACAAAACCAACATGACAAATAAAGTGGCTTATCAGTATGTATAAAATCAATATCAATGTTCCAACTTACATAAGAGTCATGAGTCTTAGCTTGTAATAGATGCAGCAGTAGAGCCTCTTCTTGCACAAAATTCCAACCCTTGCACTGTATGCTTCTCCTCCTTTTATAATTACCAATATCTAATATGAAGTAGTTCCATATTCACTTCTTTAGGTCAAATTCTAAACTACTCAGTAGTTAAATTAACCAACTTTCAAAATATTAAAAACTAATTGACTGAAAATAGCAAAATCGGATTCCTAGGAAATTTGGCGAATTTCTGAAAAATGGGTCTCAAATAAGCCTCCATATCTCTCGATCCAGGACACCTATGCAGCAACTAAGAGAGGTTTTTCTAAATGATTCACTTATGAACAAAAACCTCTCTTGGTTTTAAAAATTCCCCTTCAATTGATCGAAATACGTGCCATACATTTGTGACTAAAACAAGAAATTATTAAATATTTCAAAGCCTGAAAAATAGGCCACAAAGATGAATTCGAATCTCTCAAACGATGACAACTATTTCAAAACTAAGAGAGGTTTTTGTGAATGAATCTATTGTGGAAAAAAAACTCTTTTGGTTTTTCATAATTCATTTCCATCACTTAGTAATATGCTCCCAATGATAATGACAAAAACAAGGAAAAACAGAGCATAACTACGCATCTCTTTTTCTTTTTAGGGCTTCTTCAGGATCCAAATCAGATGTCTAGAAGTCCATAATTTTCCGAACAGGTGTATGAAGTCTCCTTACATCAATGCATGCAAATGGGTCACTTTCTAGCATCAATCAACCACGCTTCTTATGATTTTCAATTCCTGCAACGTTCTAGTGAATGTAGCTTGGATTTTGTGTTGTGGGAATATCTCATCATGAAGAAAAATTAAGCAAACCAACTCCAAATAAAGGTTAGACCTTGGATATGAATATCGGAATAAAATTAACTCAGTATTTGAAGACTTCTGAAAATATATATAATACTTAATAAGCCCCTTCAATAAAACTTAGAAAAAGATAAAACAAATTAAAACCAATACTATAACCTAAAGGCATTTAAAATCATTAAACTTAAAACGAGTTCAGACTGAAAAGTAAATAAGGACTAAAATTTGAGAAAAAACACAAAAAAACTTAGGTACAATTTTAGTCCTAACAATTCTAAAGTGTCTTCTGTGAGCCTTTCCAACCATATCAATGTCTACCATCTCTACCACATATGGCATTTGAATGTCTATAACCAGGACCAACCTTAACAATGCACTTTTGGATTTTGCACGTTTGTTCGTCCTTCGCTTCACACCAAGACTGCCCCCCCCCCCCCCCCCCCCCCCCCCNGAACCTTAATCTCCTCATTTCCACTATCTCAAGCATTTTCCACCACATTATCTTATCGATCAGATGTACCAAGTAAAGAGGCAATGAAACCATTGGGACCTTGTAAAAAAACTTCGTAAAAATCAAGAGAAACAACTCTAGTCAAGGGCCCTCGAACTTTGAATGAAGTTGAATTAACAAAGGCCAAGCTGAAATGCCTAGAGGTTTGAAGCAACTCTAACTAAGTCCCGCGGTAGGGCCTCAAATGCTCCTACAACCGGTTTATGCCTAGGTGTCGACCCAACATCCAAACCCACCCTTGAGGAGGGCATAAACTCTTTAGCTCCTTAACCAACAGAAGGAAAGTATCTTCTAATGTTGCCATGTTCTCTCTAAGCAGAAGGGAAAGTATCTTCCAATGTCGCCATGTGCTCTCTAAGTTGGTCCACTACTGAGGCATGTTTTAATAAGATACTATTACAACTTCAAATCAATAAAATTATCATTGCGTCTTAAGGCTCCCAACTCCGTAATGAATGACGATTAATGCTATTTAACATATAGTTAATTTATATTTATAAATTCAAAACGAGGATTAATGTTATTTAACATATATATAATTTATAAATTGAATAGTTTTTTAATAGGTAAAATACTAAAATGAAACATGTATGTTGAAATGTAAACCCGGAGGGATGGATTTATCTCAGGTTTAACAATGAAACCCATGTGGGAAAGATGAACAACAATTTACTCTGGAAAAAAAATGAAAATGAGGTTAAGTTGGTGTTGTTAATGAATGTGAGCCCTAGGAATGGTGGTTTCACTATTATTCTACCCCGACTTGGGATTATGCTCTGAACCAAAATCTTGGACAGAAGCTCCATAATTGAAAATTTCGGTTATACTTTAAGCTATTAGAGTTAGCATGTAGACATAGGATTTCACTAGCATGCTACATGATTTGAACCCTAATGGATCCACCGCTGAAATCTTTGGTTTCCCAAATGGGTGTGTTGTCGAAAATTAGAGTAGGAGCAGTGGAATTTGTATTTATAGATTCCTAAAATCAATTTCAATTTTTCCTCAGGGTCTGCTTAATTTGCCTAATGGGAATGAGGAGGATGTGTTTCATGGTGTGGTCATGAAGATTGGAAAACTGCAGTTTCAACTTTCAGTTCAGTATAAACGTCGAGTATTTGATTAACAGTTTGCATATCAAGTGTTTGTTGAATCCCTTAACAATGTATAAAATGTTTACCCAACAAGTGTTTGCTAAAACACTTGAATGCAAAGTGTTTGGTAAAATACTTACTGTATTTGGTGAAACTAGACAAATGTAGATGATCACAAAGTCTCTTTGCGAATACCATACTTTTTTATATGAATTTTTATACATGAATTCAGATGATTATGTGGCAGGTTTAAAGCAACAATTGGATATTTTACATGGAGTTCTATGAATCATTTTGTCTCATTTTTTCCAAAGTGTAAACTGATAAAAGACCAGACATGAGGTCTCTTCAACTTCAAATCCATTTTTCCTCATTTTGTCTCGTTTTGTTATGTGTAAACGACTAAAATATTGGACACACTCTCTTTTCAACTTTAAAGCCAATTTCCTCTAAGGATGCGGTAAAAAATAATATTAAAATCTTTCATTAACATTGATTTGATGACCCCTTTGCCCAGTGCCTATATAGTGGAAAAAGTGGAAGATGATTCGTTGGTGGATATTGCACTTTCAGAGATCACTCAACTACATCAAAACTATGATTCCATCGTTGTGATGTCTAGATTTTATGGTTCTTGGCCTCTTTTATAAAAAATTATGATGTCGTAGATGCCACCCCCAAGTTGGGTTTGGAGACCATAGGATGGAGAAAACGCATTGAAACTCTAATCTCTACCTATAATGCTTAAAAACTCAAACAAAACTAGGTACCTCCTTCATTTGATCTTGATCTTATTCCTCTCAACCAAACACAATGCAAATTTGTATTATGGGTTAAACAATTTTTGAAAAACCCTTCCTCAAGTGCTCTAGTGCCAACATAAAAACTAATCTATTGAATGTCCTCTTATAATTTTGAAAAGTAAGTTACTAGCATGCTCATGTCTTTAACCATAATAAATGCTATAACAAATGGTTGCATATTACAATTATGGTCATGGGTCATCCCAAAAGAAGCTTCCATGACAAAGGTGATAGTTCATATAATCCAAAGGTGCAATATGAAGCAAAAGAAGCTTCAATGACAAAGGTGATAGCTTATATAACCCAAAGTTGCAATATGAGATCATGTGCCTTTAGACAATAATACACATCACTCTCTTGGATATCTAAAGTCAAAGTAGACAATGTTACACATTACTTATCTAAAAGTCAAAGCTGGGAATAATTCCAAAATCATAGAAGTGAGGTGAAAGATAAATTAAAGAATAAAACTCATAGGAACAATAAACTAAAATTATTTTCCTTTTTACCCCTTTCTTCCCCTCTGAGCTTTCAACTTTTTGACATCTTTTAACATCATGTACTTGATTACATAGCAAAATGCACGGTGGTAGAGTTTACTCACATGGTCATTAGTGAAAGTAGAAAAACATGGCATGCTAAAAGTACGCATCTAGCCACGTCATCAACATATCTACATATGATAACCTATAAGTCATCACCAACATAATAATACATTAATTAAAGTATTCTTTATATCTGATTGAATTGCGAGTATGTAAAATAATAATAATAATAATAAATAAATTATCTATAATTTAATTCATTATTTTATATATCAAGAATTGACATAATAATACATTAATTAAAGTATTCTTTATATCTGACTGAATTGCAAGTATGTAAAATAAAATAATAATAATAATAAATAAATTATCTATAATTTAATTCATTATTTTATATATCAAGATAGAATATCTTTTGTTTTCTCATAAAAATTTTGCGAGGTACTTTTTCTTCTTTAGATTAAATGATGAAGGCACTTTAAATGTTAGACATAGTAATGATAGGTACTTCGCCAAATTTGAAACAGGTAATAGTAGGAATTTAGCTAGATTTGAAATAGTGATTGATAGGGAGGTAAGTTTTATGTTTTTTTATATGGGTTTAAATTTCAAATGGCCTATTGTGATAAGGGTAGAAGGGTAGACATCTCTTTTTAGTGGGATCTCAATATTGGGTATTTTTGGACATCTTGGTCCTTCTTAAGCCACGAGTTATTTGTATATCTGGCTTACGGGATGTTGGATATACTCTTGGGTTATAGTGACAGCCATTGACTTTGAACCTGAGCCTTGCTTAGATAATATCGAATCTTCAACTTTGAACATGAGCCTTACCTAGGTAATTTCGAGTCTTTGGCTTTGAATCGGGCCTTGCCTAGGTAATCTTGGTGAGTTACCATTTCCCATGGTTAAAAAAAACTACCAAAGCTCATCCAAACTCAAACAGATTAGAAACTCATCATAAACTCAACATATCCCTTATATGAATATAACTTCAATTAGAAGATAAGTTTCCGTGCCAAAATCACTCCAACTAAACTCAATTAGTACACATACTAGAGTCCAAGTAATATATTTCACATTGGACTTTATATGACTTTAAAATATACTTAACTAAAATTAATAAAATATGATGTTGTTTTGTTTTGTATGTTTTGATAGACATTTATTGTATATTTTAAATATTGATATAAAATTTATAATTGATTTGATTATTTATAAAAGAAGAAAAAACAAAGGTTATATTTTTATTTTTAATGATAGTTTTTGTTTAAAAAATTAGTGTATAAGTGTAGTTTATTTAAATAATTAGATGTAATTTGGGTGGTTGAAAAGAAAAAATGTTAGGTTGATTCACATTTTAGTTTATAACATATTTTTTAATAAAAAAAAAATTCTCACAAGAACAATTTTTTTATGAAAAGAATTGTTGGGTTTCCCCAAAACACCAGAGTTACAATCCAAAATCAGGCCTTAAACATTATTTAAGGAACCAAACCAATTTGCAAACATATTCGTAGTTTACCAGGACTTTGATTCCTAAATCCTAATTTTTAGAGATTACAAATAAAGACCCCAAGGAAGCCATTTCAAAACTAAATACACATAAATTGATTTACTATTGATTCATACTTTCAAAAAAGATGCTTGCTATCCAAAAAAGAAACTTGGTCAGTCTTTTATGTTACTGACGCATGCTCTTCAAACTTGAAGATGAACATCTATGGCTCAACAAATCACTAGTTAACATTCACGAGAGAGTAGAAGGAACAACCAAACCCTGGATTCTCTTGGGCACCCCCTGATTCAATGGCACCAACTGTTAATTGTAGTTATAAGAGTTGTGCTTCCATAGCTGCGATTTGCGCCATCAAGATCTTGTTTTTATCTTGCTCTTGTTGAATTTTCTCGAGGAAAGCTTGTTCCCTTTTCCTTGATATTTCAATCTCCTACACTCGAGTTCCTTCCTCTTGCTCCATATGATGTTCTAGTGCATGGAAATCACAAGAACAAGTGCACAAAATCCTTGGTCAAGGTGGGTTTCATCTTCCACCCTCTAACTACCATGGTAGAGGAAAATCTTCCCCCTTCTTGTGTGGTGTCTTGGCATGGTTCTTTTCTTTGCTTTTGGATTGCTTAGATTCCAACTATGCAACTTCTCAAGCCTTTTACCTCTCTTACAATGTTGGGGTGGTGAGAATGGAGTGTGTCCTGCCCAGTTCATTTCCCATCTATCATTACTCGAAATGATTACATAAGAGGTGGATGACAAAAATAAAACCTTGAACTTGGGATTTTGTCATACGAGCTTGTGTGACATTCCTATCCTAATTGCCATCTCCTACTTGCTAAGGACAAGCTCGACCAGGGATATCAATTGATGCAAGCGCGACCTAGGTGGTCGAATACAATTCAATTTACACAACAAAAGCTCACACACATAAGAAAATATTGACAAGAAGTACTACTTTCAATTAAATAAAGAAATATATGTACAAGAGAAGTTACAAAGTGTTTGATTAGTCGGAATGAAATCGATTATCTCAAGTACACATGAGAATGCTATGTCCTCTATGCTCACATGTTTACTTCTATAACACCATGCAGATTCAAGACACAACCTTTGTTTTCTTCTCACTTTGGTTCTCTCATTGTCCAAAGGTTTTGCAAATGTCCCCAGGAGTCCTCCAAAAGTCCCTTGTTCCTGAACATGCACTAGTATTTATAGTCGCGCTTCGATGCACAATACTCAAATTTCCCCTTCTAGAATCTCACATTCTCCTAGGTATCACCATGGATACATTAAATACACCCTCTAGTTCATCATCGCAAGTTCTTACACCTCGTGTGTACTTCAACAACCGCCATAACTATTCTACAACTACTCCAACTACCCTTCTGCTCTGCTCCTCAGGTTTCTGGTGGTTTGGTCAGTTGGTAACTTGTATGCATCAGTCTCTTTCCTGAATCATTTCTTATGTTTGGCCGGTATGTTTTGTTGACCATTTCCAATACCTTGTCATCGACCTATGACTATTGCTAGTTGAAATCTTCGCGACTCATCTCTTCTCTTGTTGACTATCTCACTCACTTCTTTGGAGGTCATCGATTGTCATCTGGGCACTTCAGTAGTCTAACTTTGATTGGTGGTATTAGGCTTGGATGCCCCTACATCAACCTCCTGGGGTTGAAAATAAATTTGCTTCGGACCTTACAGTTTGTTGACCTCTTCTTCTAAGATCCATGTCGCCTCTTACAAGTCTTGGTTTACCCATTGAACCATGTATTATTTCTTGTTATGACTTCAGGTCCTCCCAACTTCACATCTGTCGAGCACCTCTGCAATTTCATCCTTCGACTGAACGGACATCTACTTTAGTAAGTTTACAATCTCCCTTCCGCCACTCGTCGACCCTTCTTCAAACTTGGATAGGTTGGAAACATTGAATGTCGGTGATATACCCATACATTCAGGAAACTGTATCACATAAGCATTGCCTGAAATCTTCTTGAGGATCCTATATGGACCAATCTTCTTCAGGTTTAACTTGCCATATGTTCCACGTGGGAACCTTTATTTTCACAAGTGTGTGTACACTAAGTCATATGTTCCACATGGGAACCTTTATTTTCACAAGTGTGTGTACACTAAGTCATCTTCTACAAATGATTGCAGTCGTCTCTTTTAGTTGGCTCTCAACTTGAAAGTTGCATTACTCTTCTCAAGTTGTCTTCTCTCCTAATTGTGCACTTCTTTCATGTGTTTTGAAAATGACTGCATCTGCACTCCTCCACGTTCCCATCAATACCTCAACTAAGTCAAACAATCCATGCAGACTTCTTCTTTGCACAATATGGAATGGACTCATTCCCATCAACCAGTTCACTAAATTGTTGTACGTGAATTCTTCCTACACCAACACGTTTTCCCACAGCTTTGATCGGTCGGCAGTCAAACCCCTCAACAGATTTCCTAATCTCTTGTTCACGACTTCAGTCTACCCATCAGTCTGTGGATGGTATGCAGAATTGAACTGCAACTTCGTGTTAAGCTTCTTCCACAAGGTTCTCCAAGAATGTCCCATGAACTTGGTATCTCTATTTGAAGTGATGCTCTTCGATAACCTATGTAGTCTTAGAATATCCTTAAAGAACAATACAATAGCACCTGTGGCATCACTTGTCTTCCAACATGGAATAAAATGCATCATCTTAGAAAACTTGTTGACTACAACAAGTATGGAGTTTCTCTCTTGTTGCATTCTCAATAATCCCAACACAAAATCCATGTTGATGTCTTCCGAGAGTATAGATGGTACGAGTAATGGTGTATACAGTCCTATGTTTTGAACTCCCCCTTTGGAAAGCTAGCATACTTGACACTGTCGAACCCATTTCTTTACATCTGTTGACAGACCTGGCTAGTAATACTTCTCTTCGACCAATGCCCTGGTATTGTTGATGCCAAAGTGTCCTCCTAATCCTCAACTGTGTAGCTCCCTTATCAGATTCTCATGTACTAATCCTCCCAGGATACATAACGGATTCCCTTTGAATAAGTACCCCTCTTGGATGAAATAATCCATATATGATGTCCTTTCGATACTCCATGGATCCTTCAACGCTTTCCATGCATCAAAAAAATCCTTATCAAATTTGTAGTCGGCCTTTATTAACTCTAACCCAATTGTCCTCAACAATGTGACTCTTTGACTTAATGCATCAACTATCAGGTTGGTCTTTCTTGACTTGTGCCTCAATACAAAGGTGTAACTTTGCATGAACTCAACCCACTTCATATGCCCATGATTCAACTTCGTCTAAGTATTCAAATACCTTAGAGCTTAATGGTCAGTATACAACACAAATTCTTTCAGCAATAGGTAAAATTCTTCAAGGCTTGGACAATAGTGTAAAATTTTTGGTCGTAGACTGAATACCTTTGTTTGGACTCATCTAGTTTTTCACTAAAGAATGCAATCGGTCGACCCTCCTGGCTCAACACAACTCCAATTCTTATTCCACTTACGTCACAATCAACTTGAAATACTTTTTCAAAGTATGGAAGAGATAAAACTGGGATCTCTATCACTTTCTGCTTCAACATATCAAAATTTTGTCGGGATGCTTTCATCCACTTGAACCCGCCCTTCTTCATGCACACTGTCAATGGTGCGCATACTCAACTGAAATCTCTGATGAACTTGCGATAGAAACTAGTAATCCCATGAAAACCCCTTACTTTCATGGCATTCGTTGGCTCTCACCACTCTAGAATCACTTTGACCTTTTCTGGGTCCATCTTCAGTCCTTCTCTGTAAATCACAAATCCCAGGTATACTAATTCCTTCACTATGAAGGAACACTTCTGTAGGTTTACCAACAACTTCTCTTGATTTAACCTATGTAGGACATGTTGAATATGTGACAAGTGCTCTTCTCTTGTCTGACTAAAAATCAATATGTCATCAAGATAGACAATCATGAATCTCCCCAGAAATGGTTTCAACACGTTGTTCATCATCCTCATGAATGTGCCCAACACATTGGTAAGCCCAAATGGCATAACCAACCGTTCATGCAATCCTTCCTTTGTCTTGAATTTTTTCTTCCATTCATTACCTCCCCTTATCTGGATTTGGTGGTATCCATTTTTAAGTCAATCTTGGTGAAGTACATCTCTACACTAAATGTTAGAAAAATAGGACCGCAGAGCAATAACAGATATACAGTTAAATCAATAAACAAGATGCAAAACAAATTAAAACAATATAGAGAGACACAGATATAACGTGGTTCACCCAAACGATGGGCTACGTCCACAAAGAAATTTGCCAGTCCTTTTATTGCAGTCCAGAAAGATGAAGGGA
>LPNX010692987.1:106991-151891 GCA_001517045.1 Pseudotsuga menziesii
TCTTTTGAAATATTGAAGGCCACTGATGAAGCTAGGCACAACCGTATTGTTCCTAGTGCCTTTCTGTCAAGAACCTCCCATTCTTCATCCTTCATAGCCGCTAGCTGTTTTGCTTTTCTGCCCAACGGCAGGTACAGATATTTCTGGTACAGATAGTCCTCCATTTGCATCTTCCATAACTGATAGTTTTGGCCGTTAAATTTATCGACCCTAAACTTTCCTTCTTCCGCCATTGCTCCCACTCGAACCAGGAACCCTTCTTTCCTGCGAGTTTATAAACCAACCAGACCTTTTGGCTCTGATACCAATTGTTAGAAAAAACAAGACTGCAGAGCAATAACAGATATACAGTTAAATCAATAAACAAGATGCAAAACAAATTAAAATAGTATAGAGAGACACAGATATAACGTGGTTCACCCAAATGATGGGCTATGTCCATAAATAAATTTGCCAGTCCTTTTATTGCAGTCCAGAAAGATGAAGGGATACACCCTGCAGCAAAACCGCTGCACTTCCTCTTCACGCTCTCACAGTCTCTCTTCCAGTACAATACAATGCCCACATCCAGTATAATTACAATGGAGCCTCCTCAAGCCTTATAAAGGCTTAATCACATGCAATACCATGGGACAATACCATGGGCTACAACAAACCATGTGCCCAAACCATGTGCTAGACCTAACCACCTTTGACTCGATCTCAAGTCAAGGTTAACGCATGCAATACCATGGGACAATACCATGGGCTACAACAAACCATGTGCCCAAACCATGTGTTAGAACTAACCACCTTTGACTCGATCTCAAGTCAAGGTTAACCCTAACACTAAAGTAGTCAATCAAGTCATTCATCCTTGGTAATGGAAACCTATACTTGATCGTGATTTGGTTGATATCCCTTGAGTTGATACACATTCTCCATTCTCCTCCTTTCTTGGGTGCTAGTATGACTAGTACAATACATGGACTCAGGATTTCTCTGATCAACCCTCTGCCCAATAACTCTTGGACTTATCGGTTCAACTCAGCATTCTCCATCGATGTCATTCTATGTGGTGCCTAGTTTGGCAGACTTGACCTTGGGATTAATTCGATATGATGTGATATAATCATTATCGACGATAATCCAGTCGACATTTCATCAACTATTATGCCCTTGAACTCCGACAACACTTCCTTAACATCTTCCATAATATTTTCAGTCGACTTATCATCACTTGGGCCCTTTGGAATAACTGCGAAGCAATAATGTTGCTTCTTTTCCTCCTCCAGGAACTCATTTGTTGAACACGTTAGCACTCGATTTTCCCAATAGCCACTTTCATTTACTTGGATTGCGTCTCTTCAGCTAAGGGTATCACTCAAAATCTTTTTCCATCCTTCTTGACCGAAACCGTATTCCGTCGATTTTCATACACCATCTTTCAGTCGTATTTCCATGGTCAACCCAACAATAGGTGATAGGAATCCATTGAAATCACATCACATAACACATTGTTGTGCAATCCTCCAATCTTGAATTTGATCAAACATTGTTGTGTCACCATAGCATGATGACCTTTGTGAAACCATGACACCTTATATGCATTTGGGTGTGGTTGGCACTTCATCTCCAACTTGTTGATCACCTCAGTCGAGACCATATTCTCCGTGCTACCTACATCGATGATGGTCATATAACATCGCTCAAAATATTCACCTTCGTCTGGAAGATGGACTTCCTCCGAGTCATCTCTCCCCCTTGCTACGTAGACTACAACAATGCGCATTGGATCATTAAGTTTGGACCTCTTTCCATATGATTTCTCCTTAATTATCCTTTGCAACCGTGCCAATTTCATTGTCTCCTTGACCTCTGGTTTCCTGTCAGCTTATGTCATGCAAAAAATTCTAGGAACTCATATTCCTTGTGTCCCAGTTCTAAAAAATTACAGCAAACGACCTTCGATTGGTCTGCTCGTCCTCCTCAAAAATATCTTCTTCGATCATTACTGTCACGACCTCTGGGGTTTTCACTTCCCCATCAATACTCGGGTGTTTCACCTATGTTCATACTTTCTTCTCATCGATCATCTCAACCTTATTCCTTCTTCGCCCCGTTGGTCTGTCCTTTGGAGGCATAATACTTCTAACTTCGAGTAGTCAAATTTCCTTTCCTTGTCGAAGTCTTCATTGATAGTTTATCTTCTTCCTTCAATGCTAACTAATAGGATTCTCTAACTATCCTAAATTACGATAGGATCAACTCTTGATGTATGGAATATTTCAATCCATTTATATATCTGGTGACTGCCTCAACTCCTTCATCGACATGTCCTGACTTAATCGACAATTAATAGAATTCCTCTGTGAATTCCTTTACGGTCATCTCCTTCTGTCTCGGATTTTGCAGCTTCCTAAACAAATATATCATGTACTTGGTGGGAAGGAACTTATCCTTCAGCTTGGAAACCATTCTATCCCAAGTTTTATCTTCTCCTTGCCTTTCCTTACTCTGTTGGCCTGCACGTTGTCCCACCACAACGAGGCATGGCCTTTCAACTTTAAACATACAACTTTTACCCTTTTGGGGTTCTCTATCTTCTCCATGTCAAAATATTTCTCCATCTCTTTGACCCCATCTATCAACTATTATGGGTTTAAGCCTCCTAAGTAGGTAGGCACATCCATATTGGCATTACCCCTCATCTCTGATAGAGCTCTTAATAGTCTATCTTCTATCGCATCCAACTCTTCTTCCTCTTGATCCTCTCCATCCATGACTTCCTCATAGTTGTGGTTGAGGGTTTCTACAACATATCCTCATCTGTGTGCCTCCTTTACGACTGCTAACTCATTTTTCAACATCCTCATTGGCTAGAAGCATTCCTCAAATATCTCACGGTCAATAGTGACCCTTGTGCCTCCACGTTGACTTATACCACAGATATTTATGCCTCTCTAAGCCATTTCTCTACTCTGAAATCAGATTAACACTTCCATAACTCTACCAAATCGTAGCTGAAGTTGTTTCACACGTCCAATCGCAACCAGCCTTCCTTTCCCTTTGCGTAAGATAACTTTCTCGCTCTGATACCAACTGATGCAAGCATGACCTAGGTGGTTGGCTACATATTAGTTTACACAACAAAATCTCTCACACACAAGAATAGATTGCGAAGAACTATGGATTTCAATTAAATAAAGAAATATCTGTACAAGAGAAGTTACAAAGTGGTCGAATAGTTGGAATGAACATCGACTATATCAAGTACGCATGAGGGAATTCTATGTCCTTTATGCTCGCACATTTACTTCTGTAACACCATGTAGATTCGACACATAACCTCTATTTTCTGCTCACTCTAGCTCTCTCCTTGTCCAAAAGTTTTGCAAACTTCCCGAGGAGTCCCTCAAAAATCCCCTGTTCCTGAATATGCACTGGTATTTATAGTTTTGCTTGGATGCACAATACTCAACTTTCCCCTTTTAGAAGCTCACATTCTCCTAGGCACCGCCATGGATGCATTAAATACACCCTCTAGTTCATCCTTGCAAAATTTTCCACCTGGTGTACTTCAACAACCGCCATAACTATTTTGCAAGTACTCCATCTACCCCACCGCTCTGCTCCTCGGGTTTCTGGTGGTTTAGTCGTGTAACACCCCGATTTTGACCCCATTGCATTAATGTATATGATGTAAATATTATATCGAGTCATGACAAGGAGCTCAAGGCTAAGGTCCTGTCATCAATTAATGTTTGGTATATAGGCGATCAAGGTCGATGCCTATGGTTTCTGTGCTAAGTCAAGCACATTTGTAAACACCATGTAAATATGCAAATTAGTGAAAAACCCATAGCCAACTATGTCAATGCAACGAATAATGAGATGGGGGCATGATTTTTCTATGGATAAGGGGGTGGGAACGTTAACCTTGAGCCTGTTTGGGGAAAGCCATGTGTCATGGGGAGAACCCATCAGAACTATCAACAACCCTCTTTCTTGTCTTTTCTTCCCAACCATTTACTCTGCTAGAAGGTGGTTGAGGTAGTTGTTGCTTCAAAGGGGAAGAGTATGGGCAATTTCGAATTGGGCAAAGCACCCAGTCCTAGAATGTCGTTTTTTGCTTGCATGAACAAGAAAAAACCAGAACCGTATGCCAATTTGACCCACACGTTCATGAATTGTTTTCCTCTCATGTTTTGAGAGCTACGGGACGTTCTGGCTCATCAATCGATCTTCATCCTCCATTGACAAGGAAGCGCTTCAGTAGCTGGGCTCTTCCTGTGTCTATCCTTCACGTTCTACGAGTGTTTAGTAACATTATGGTAGCAGCGGAGTTCCATCTGTGTGTATCCTTTTCTTTCTATGAGTGTCTTTCCATTGGAAAGACTGTGATTTTTGTGTTGCAGCGTGCCTTAAACTACAGAATGTATGAGACCTTGTTACTCATGTTCCATAGTAAGCTTGTGTTGTGGAGTCTCCCTGTGGTTGTTGTGTTGTGCACCCTGGTTCGGGTTTGAGCTATGTACAAGACTTAGGAATGGGAGAGACATAGAATGTGCTTGATAAACCTAGTGTGGAGCCTCACAATAAGATAAGAGTGGCTGGTGAACCTGCTATTCACATCCTGAAGAGCACTGGAAGGGAAGGTGTAGCCTGAGGGACTATGGAACAGAGAAGGGGACACTTACTTGTGTTGGGTGTGTAGGCAGTAGGGAAGCCACGTCAAATAAGTCTTCTAAAGGTGTTCTTAGCTCTGTAGATGAGCTCACTAGCTTAGCAGTTCTTCCTGCCCATTGCCTTAAAAGCCTAATAAACCCAACTGGAAGGATGGCTTGGCTGGTAGCTTGATAAACCCATCTGTTGGATTGGCTATGTCTTGATGTACTTGACCTGGTGAGTAACCTTTGGTTGGACAGTCTGATAAAACCAACTGCGAATGCTGGCTTGGCTAGTTAGCCTGATAAACCCAGCAGTGAGATGGATTGACTATATACAATCTGATAAACCTATATGTTGGCTTGACTGGTCCTTAAAGGTGAATGTTGGCTTGACTTTGTTCAGTCTGTGAACCCAACAGTGAGATGGCTTGGCTAGGAGGCCTGTGAAACCCATCTGCTGGAATGTTTTACCCTGCAGCCTGATAAACCCAGTTGTGCTGGCTTGGCTGAGTGTTATTGCACCTTGGCTATGTATGAGTCTGCTAGTGTTCCCTTATTCCTGTAGGAAATCATGCCCAACTCGAGGGTGGCAGTGTTGTTGAGAGACTAAGGAGCACACTGGCCTATGGTTGGGTGGAACGTTGCAGTGACATAGCTGGTTGCGAGACAAGTTCTGTTCAAGATAAGTGTTCTTGTCTATGTTATTCTTTGCAATTGTATTTCTTGTTGTGCGAATTGCTTGATGGAATGTGATGAACATGTTGCTATGTTGAATTGATGCATGGTTCCTTTGAATAACTGCAATTATAGGCATCTATGTATGCTTTTCCATCAATGCATTTTGGAACTAAGTTGTAGGGTAGATTGGTTAGATTGGTAATGGCCAGAATGATCAGATCGGTCCAAGAATTCAGTGGAAAAGCTGAGTTTTCTGCTAGAAATCTTCCTTTGTGCAAATTTGTAGGTTTGCGGGATGCTGGATGTGGAATGCTGTCGTAGATTTCCCTTCTGCAACTTGCGGGACGTGGGATCATGATTCCCATAATTCTCAATCTCGTCATCCAAATCTTCGCGTCATCGATCTTTGCAGGATGATTCTCCGTCGTCAATCTGTTTCCGATGCGGGATGCAGGATGCAGGTTGCGTGAAGTGATATTGCAAGTTTTGTAAATTTTTGACCCCACAACTTGGGCTTTCCGTACCGTCAATTTTTGTGGGTGAATTTTGAACCATTGATCTAGATCCATTCTGCGGGATCGTTTACAATCGTTGATTTTCGTCGCTTTTCTCTCTGCCGTTCGATCTCCTCTGAGATCTTTCCTTGCAAATTGTTGAACCGATCTATGGAAGACGGGAGGGAGCATGACAGTGTTGGAAATGTTGAGATGTGGTTCATGACCATGCCCTGTGTCTCGATGAACAGTGAAGGTTCTCGATGAAAATTTTAATTCCGCATGATAATGGGGTATGGGTACGTGACATTGTGGTATTAGAGCTGCGGGTTGTAGCATTGGGCCTGGATGGGTTGGGGATCATTTTACCAAAGCTGCGGGTTGCAACATTGGGCCTGAATGGGTTGGGGATCAGTTAACCAAAGCCATGGGTTGCAGCATTGGGCCTAAATGGGTCGAGGATCAGTTAACCAAAGATGTCAGTTGTAGCATTGGGCCTAGATGGGCCGGGGATCAGTTAACCAAAGATGTCGGTTGCAGCATTGGGGACTAGATAGGCCAGGTGACAGTAAGTAAATGGTTTTGATTTTGAATTACTGTGTGTCTAACAAATGGTGTTGATAACACATTTTTCAGAGTCATAGTATATTTTGGAAAAGTAAGTGGTGGTTCAACCATGAGAACCGATGACGGATATGATGTTTGGGACTCCTACGAGCATGCACGAGATGCCATGGGGGAAAATGTCCAAGTTAAAAATGATGACATAAAGTCTAATGGAAGGAGCTCCAAGAGACACCGCTAGATATTGCAGCCACCATGAGAAGCCTGATCAAAGCTCAGGAAGAGCAACATCAGTTGAATGCTGCTATGTTGCAAAGTTTGACAGACTTGCAAAGAAAGATAGACTCTAGATAGGGTACAGTAAAACCCAAAGGTAGTAAGAGAAGTACCAGAAGAAGAAGAAGGACTGCTAGTAGATCCTCTTACTTCAAGAAATCAAGTGGGGATTCAAGCTCTTCTTCTCGCAAGGGAAAGAGAAAGAGGCATCATAGGGATCGCTCTCAGGATGAATTTAAGAAGGCTAAACCTCCTACATTTGATGGCGAGGTAAAGACTGGACAAGAAGCTGAAGCTTGGCTTCTTGGGATAAAGAAGTACTTGCAGGTTCAGTATTATTCAGGGAACATGAAGGAAAGGGTTTCCATATTCAATTTGAATGGAAGGGCATCCATTTGGTGGGAGGACTTCAAGCAAGTGAGGAGGATCAGTGAAAGAAAACTTAAGTGGAAACGATTCCAGAAGTATTTCAAGTAGGAGTACCTCTCTGACAGTTACTATGATGACATGATCAAAGAATTCCACGAGCTGAGATTGGGACAACATACCATGGAAGAGTATGCAAATAATTTCCTAGAACTGTTGAGGTATGTCAGATACCTCAAAGATGAAAAAGTGAAGATCTAACGTTTCCTGAGTGGATTGCCTCGGTATTACAAAGAAAAAATCGAGTTTTACGAACCTATAACTCTTGAAGAAGCAATTAGGAAGGCTAAGTATTTCTATGAGCAAAGCAAAGGAAAATCTGATTACCATAAGACATGGAAAGACAAAAAGAACGAGAAGTCTGGCCAAAGGAAGAAAGGTTTCAAACCTTCTAGTTTCAAGAATCAGCAGAGGCAGCTGTCCCAAGCTGAAAAGCAGCCAACTAGAGTGGCGGGAGAAAAGACAAGAGATCCACATTAGATCAGAGAACCACTCCAATGTTGGAGATGTGGAGGACCCCACATGCACAGGAAGCGTCCACTCAAGAATGAGAGTGCAAGGCCAACTTGTAACCTTCAAGAAGCAAAAGTAGTGGGTCAAGTAGCAAGAGCTATCCTTATGCTTTATGCAGCACTGGAGGACCGCCAGGCAGATCACCAGTCAACGGTGGTTGAAGTTGCAGGTAAGATTGCTGAGCAATCTATTTCTATTTTGATTGACCCTGGTTCTACTCATAGTTACATTACTCCTAGAGTAGTGGAGATTTGTGCCCTTAAGAAAGAAAAAGCATAGCAAATCATGGTTAGTTCGGCTAGCCACTGGAACTAATAGAAAGGTTAGTGAAGTGGTAGAGAAGTGTCTATTGGTGATGAATGGATTGGTCACCTGTGTAGATCTGAATGTTCTACCCCTTTGTTCCTATGATGTTCTCATTGGAATGGATTGGTTAGAAGCTCACCGAGTAAAGCTTGATTGTTATAATAAGGCTTTTGAGTGCTTGGATGAAGAAGAAAACTCAAGGATTGTGAAAGGCATTCCAAAGGTAATTTTAGTAAGGCAGGTTTCAACAATGCAGTTGAAGAAGTTCTATAGGAAAGGTTGCCAGTTATATGCAGCTCATATTTTGGAGGCACCAGAGAATGAAACTCCTAGGTTGGAGGACTTTCATGTCTTGCAGGAATTCAGGGATGTGTTTCCTGATGAAATTCCAAGGCTTCCTCCAAAGAGGGACATTGATTTCACAATTGAACTTGTGTCAGGAGCAGCACTAGTGTCCAAGACACCTTGTAGAATGAGTATGCTAGAAATGCTAGAGCTGAAAATGCAACTGTAAGAGTTGTTGGAGAAAAAGTATATCCCTGGGGAGCACCAGTTCTATTTGTAAAGAAGAAAGATGGTACACTCAGACTATGTATTGATTACAGACAGCTGAACAATGTCACAGTAAAGAACAAGTATCCTTTGCCTAGGAATGATGACCTCTTTGATCAAATGAGAGGAGCAAAGGTATTTTCCAAGATTGACTTGAGGTCAAGTTACCATCAGGTGAGAATCAAGGATGAAGACATTCATAAGACATCCTTCAGAACAAGGTATGGACATTATGAGTTTGTAGTGGTACCATTTGGTCTCACANCAGTTATGTGCCTTATGAATAGTGTCTTCAACAACTATTTAGACGAGTTTGTTCTTGTTTTCCTTGATGACATTCTTGTTTATTCTAAGAATAAGGAAGAACATGAAGGGCATTTGAGATTCACATTACAGTTGCTTAGGGAGCATCGATTGTATGCAAAGCTGAGAAAGTGTGACTTCTATAGAGATAAAATTCAGTATTTGGGTCACATTATCTCAGAAGAGGGTATATCTGTCGACCCTGAAAAGATAGAAGCCATTATGAATTGGCCTACTCCAAGAAATGTGACAGATGTGAGATATTTTATGGGACTTGCAGGATACTACAGGAGATTTATTGAAGGATTCTCCAAGGTTGCACATGCCATCACTTCTTTGCAAAAGAAGGGGATAAAGTTTGAATGGACATCAAGGTGTGAAGAAATCTTCCAGAAGTTGAAGAATCTTCTCACTGGTGCACCAGTATTGAAAGTTGCAGACCCAGAGAAAGATTTTGTGGTGTGTACCGATGCATGTGGTTAAGGGCTTGGAGGATTCCTTATGCAAGACAACCACATTATATGTTATGAGTTAAGAAAGTTGAAGGAGCATTAGAAGAACTACGCTACTCATGATCTGGAACTTGCAACCATAGTACATGCTCTCAAGATGTGGAGGTATTACTTGATGGTCAGAAGATTCGAGTTAAGGATAGGCCATTGTGGTATGAAGTATTTGTTTGATCAACCTACTCTAAATGCTAGGCAAGCTCGATGGCTAGAGTTTTTATGTGAGTTTGATTTTGAAATCAAGCACATAAAAGGAAAAGAGAATAAGGTAGCTGATGCACTCAACCAGAAGGTGCAGGAAATGCACATGGCATCTCTTACTATTTGCCAATCAGATTTGAGGCAGCAGATTGTTAATCATACTATTGGATATGAAATGTATGTGCAAGTGAAAGACAAATTGTAGTAGCAAAGTCTTGAGAAGAGGTATGAGGGATACAAGTTGGAAGAAGACGGACTTCTTACTTATAAAGGTAGAATTTACATTCCAAATGTAGTAGATTTGAGGAGAGTTGTTATGGACGAGATCCATCAAGCTCCATATTATGGTCACCTAGGATATTAGAAGACAATTACTGCAACCCGAAAGCCGTACTTTTGGACAGGAATGAAAAAGGACATGGCTGAATACATTTCCAGGTGCATGAAATGTCAGCAGGTAAAGGTTGAGCATCAACACCCTGCAGGTTTGTTGCAGCCTTTGCGAGTTCCGGAATGGAAATGGGAAGTTATTTCCATGGATTTTATTACAGGATTGCCAATGACTTGGAGACAACATGATTCTATCATGGTTGTGGTGGACAAGTTAACGAAGGCAGCATATTTCATACTGGTTAAGTCTACGCATAAGAATGATGGCATTGTAAAGATAGTCATGAAGGATATTTTCAAACTACATGGATTGCAAAAGGCAATAGTCTCTGACTGAGATGTCAAGTTCACTTCCAATTTTTGGAAGGGGTTGTTTGTGGATTTGGGTACAAAGTTGAACTTCAGCACTGCTTACCATCCTCACACTGATGGATAGACTGAGAGGGCAAATCAAGTGCTAGAAGACATGCTTCGCATGTATGTGATGTATAAAACAACAAAGTGGGAAGATTATTTACACTTGGTAGAGTTTGCCTATAATAATGGACAACAGGCATCCTTGGGATGAGTCCGTATGAAGCTTTGTATGGAAGGAGGTGTAGAACACCAGTGATTTGGGATAATCCAGTGAACAGAGTTGTGCTTGGTCCAGAATTACTCAAGGAGATGGAGCAAGAGGTTATAAAGATCAGGCAGAATCTGAAAGTAGCCTAGGACAGACATAAAAGCTATGTTGATAAGCATAGGGTGAATAGATATTTCAGTATTGGGGATCATGTTTACCTCAGAGTGAGGGCAAAGAAGAGCTCCTTGAGGCTTGGGAGTTGTGCCAAGCTGTCACCCAGATACTGTGGGTCGTTTGAAGTGCTTGAACGAATAGGGCCAGTTGCATATAGACTTGCATTGCCTACTAGCACTAGGGCTCATAATGTTTTTCATGTTTCTTTGCTTAAGAAATATATACATGACCCTAACCATGCGATAAATTGGGATGTGATTCAGGTGGAACCCGAGGGAGAGTTCCAAACCGAACCAATGCGCATCCTCGATAGGAAGGTCACCATGCTTCGAACCTGAGCCATAGGACAGGTAAAGGTGCAATGGGAGCACTACGGTCTTGAAGAGGCTACGTGGGAGCTGGAGGATGCCATGCGATTGGCACATCTATTTTTGTTCAATTCTGCGGAGCATTGAGGCAATGCTAGTGTAGCATTTTGTTCAATTTTGTAAGCACTGAGGACAGTGCTATTGAAGGGGGAGGGGAATGTAACACCCCATTTTTTACCCTGTTGCATTAATGTATATGATGTAAATATTATATCGAGTCATGACAAGGAGCTCAAGGCCAAGGCCATGTCATCGATTAATGTTTGGTATATAGGTGATCAGGCTCGATGCTTATGGTTTCTATGCTAAGTCAAGCACGTTTGTAAACATCATGTAAATATGCAAATTAATGAAAAACCCAAAGCCAACTATGTCAATGCAACGAATAATGAGATGGGGGCATGATTTTCCTAAGGATAAAGGGGTGGGAACGTTAACCTTGAACCTATTTGGGGAAAGCCATGTGTCATGGGGAGAACCCATCATAACTGTCAACTACCCTCTTTCTTGTCTTCTCTTCCCAACCATTCACTCTGCTAGAAGGTGGTTGAGGTAGTTATTGCTTGGAAGGGGAAGAGTATGGGCAATTTCGAATTGGGCAGAGCACCCAATCCTGGAATGTCATTTTTTGCTTGCATGGACAAGAAAACACCAGAACCATATGCCAGTTTGACCCACACGTTCACAAATTGTTTTACTCTCACGTTTTGAGAGCCGCGGATGTTCTGGCTCATCAATCGATCTTCATCCTCCATTGATGGGGAAGCTCTTCAGCAGCTGAGCTCTTCATGTGTGTATCCTTCGTGTTCTGCGAGTGTTTAGTGACATTGTGGTAGCATTGGATTTCCATCTGTGTGTATCCTTCGCTTTCTGTGAGTGTCTTTCCCTTGGAAAGATTGTGATTGTTGTGTTACAACATGCCTTAAACTACAAAGTGTATGAGACCCTATTACTCGTGTTTCAGAGTAAGCATGTGTTGTGGAGTCTCCCTGTGGCTGTTGTGTTGTGCACCCTAGTTCGGGTCTGAGCTATGGACAAGACTTAGGAATGGGAGATACGTAGAATGTGCTTGATAAACCTAGTGTGGAGCCTCACAATAAGATAAGAGTGGTTGGTGAACCTTCTATGCACATCTTGAAGAGCATTGGAAGGGAAGGTGTAGCCTAAGGGACTATGGAGCAGATAAGGGGACACTTCCTTGTGTTGGGTGTGTAGGCAGTAGGGAAGATAGGCCAGATAGGTCTTGTGAAGGTGTTCTTAGCTTTGTAGATGAGCTCACTAGCTTAGTAGTTCTTCCTGCCCATTGCCTTAGAAGCCTGATAAACCCAACTGGAAGGATGGATTGGCTGGTAGCCTGATAAACCCATATGTTGGCTTGGATGTGTCTTGATGTACTTGACCTGGTGAGTAACCTTCGGCTGGACAGTCTGATAAACCCAACTGCAAATGTTGGCTTGGCTAGTTAGCCTGATAAACCCAACAGTGAGATGGCTTGACTGTATACAGTCTGATAAACCCATCTGTTGGCTTGACTGGTCCTTAAAGGTGAATGTTGGCTTGATTGGTTCCGTCTGTGAACCCAACTATGATACGGCTTGGCTAGGAGGCCTGTGAAACCCATCCGTTGAAATGTTTTTCCCTACAGCCGAATAAACCCAACTGTGTTGGCTTGGTTGAGTGTTATTGCACCTTGGCTATGTATGAGTCTGCTAGTGTTCCCTTATTCCTGTAGGAAATCATGCCTAGCTCGAGGGTGGTAGTGTTGCTGAGAGACTAAGGAGCACACTAGCCTATGGTTGAGTGGAACGTTGCAACGACATCGCTGGTTGCAGGACAAGTTTTGTTCAAGATAAGTGTTCTTGTCTATGTTATTCTTTGCAATTGTATTTCTTGTTGTGTGAATTTCTTGATGGAATGTGATGAACATGTTGCTATGTTGAATTGATGCATGGTTCCTTTGAATAACTGCACTTATAGGCATCTATGTATGTTTTTCCATCAATGCATTTTGGAACTAAGTTGCAGGGTAGATTGGTCAGATTGGTAATGGCTAGAATGATCAGATCGGTCCAAGAATTCAGTGGAAAAGCTGAGTTTTCTGCTAGAAATCTTCCTTTGTGCAAATTTGCAGGTTTATGGGATGCGAGATGCAGAATGCCGTTTCACAGATTTTGGTTCCGAAGATTTCCCTTTCACAACTTGCAGGATGTGGGATGCGGGATGTGAGATCGCGGTGTCGCGATTCTCAAAATTCTCAATCCCGCCATCCAAATCTCCGTGCCGTTGATCTTCGTGAGATGATTCTTCATCGTCGATCTGTTTCTGATGCAGGATGCATGTTGCGGGAAGTGATATTGCAAGTTTTGTAACTTTTTGACCCCGCAACTCGGGCTTTCCGCAGCGTCGATTTTTGTGGGTGAATTCTGAACCGTTGATCTGGATCCATTCTGCAGGATCGTTTACGATCGTTGATTTTCGTTGCGTTTCTCTCTGCCGTCTGATTTCCTCTGAGATCTTTCCTTGTAGATTGTTGAACTGATCTATGGAAGACAAGAGGGAGCATGGCAGTGTTGGAAATGTTGAGATGTGGTTCACGACCATGCCCTGTGTTTCGATGAACAGTGAAGGTTCTCGATGAAAATTTTAATTCAGCATGATAATGGGGTATGGGTACGTGACAGGTCAGTTGGTAACTCATCAACGTCAGTCTCTTTCATGACTCCTTTATAATGTTTGGTGAGTATGTTTCATCGACCATTGCCAATACCTTGTTGTCGACCTCTAACTATTGCTAGTCGAAATCTTTGTGACTCATTTCTTCTCTTGTCGATTGTCTCGCCCACTTTTCTGGAGGTTGTCGACTATTCTCCATGCACTTGAGTCTTCTAACTTTGACTACTGGTCTTGGGCCTGGATGCCCCTGCATCATCATCTTTTCATATTTGCTTCGTATTGCATTGCCTTAATTTGATTTTATTACAACTCATGGGATAGACAGTATGACATGAGTCTACCACATGTCTGGTGGATCCATTAGGTTTTTTCACGGCATTAAATCTTGCACCAATTGCTTTGAGTTTACCTGGAGCGTCATATATCCTAGTTCGACTTCTTGGTTGGTAACCCTATCTGCCTCAATGTTCAAACAACGAAGGATGTGAATGAATTTGAAGTTGCTTTGCTTTCCAATGTCTATTTGATTTCGTTCTAAAATCCTTCTTAGATAGAGGTCTTTAAGAGTTTTGTTTGTGTTCATATATTTGATGATCAAATACGAGTCTCCTAAAATTGTAGTCATGGAGATCCTTTGACAACAGAGGAGTTTGCATCCTTTGAGGAGTGCATAGGCTTTTGCTTGGTTATTTGTTTTCATCCCAAGGCCCCAAGCGTATTTTCCCATAAATCATCCTTCAAGGTTAAAGAAAACACCCTCACACTTGTCACACCTTTTAATAAATTAATTATTAGCAATTTGCTTCAAATATCATTTTCAAAACATTTACGTATTTATAATATATTAAAAACTTAAATTAAAAATACATTCCTCTTATTTAAAAAAAATGGATTTCTTCACTTCTCTTTCTAATTTTTAATTGCTAATGCCTATGATTAATACAAAATCTATAAACAACCACATATAATATCACATTTTCAAACATTAATATAAGGTGGTTACTATGTTAGAGAGGGGATGATTAATTTTATGGTTTTGATATGTATTTTATTATGGGATTTTTTTTTCAAAATGATTATTTTTTATATAAATATTTTTTAATTTTAAATATTAATTTGGAAAAATTTGAAAAGTTTAATTTTATCATTAAATTAATTTTTTATATTTAAAAAAAATCAATTTATTATTATTATTATTGAAAAATCATTAATCTATTTTTTAAATAATAAAATTATTTTAATTTAAAAATTGATTTGAAAATTTAAATAATATTTTTAAAAATTAAAAGTTTTTATAAAAAAATATTATTAACTATTTTAGATGTAACATCTAAATCCTAAACATAGATGGTTGTGTAAATAAAGAGGTTTTATTGATATAATTAGTTGAGAGAATTGATTCAAGATAGCATAAAAATATATATATATATATATATATTATGAATTTTAAGTTAATAAAAACTAAGACTAGGAAAATTTGCCTTTTCTTAGTGTCAATTCACGATTTTATTAATAATTAAAATTTCTTAATAATTTCTTCAACCTTCAAAGCTGAATTTCCAAGGACATATAGATGATACATGTTGACAACCTTTAATAATATTCCTTAAAGATGATTCCCTTTATTGTCTTGTTCAATCCCAGATTTGGTTGGCTGTCACCTAGTGGTAGAATTTCATCTTTCAACTCACCTAAACCGTTTTAACTCCAAATTATTAGGAAAAACTCTTTATTTATGCAAATTAATTAAAGTCCATTTCATCGAGTACAGAGTGCTTTTAAGGTCAAATGGATTGTAGCAGTTTGTAGATGTTATGCCATTGTTTGTCCTTTATTTTGGTGGTTAGCTCGGGTGTCTTCATTATCTAATATTATACAAAGCCGTCGGGAAAGGGTGTTGAGTGCCTTCATAAACTATTCACAGAAGCAGAACTAGTACTAAATCACTATTTTCACTATTTAAATATTGCCATGTGCCCTTTTCTTTGTGCCTTTTCATAGGGCGAGGGGAAAAGATCCAGCATCTGCCCATTCGAGCATTGGAAAGATCCAGAAGACTTTAAATTGGGTTTCTATAAATTTTAACGCCACCACCCTCTCACTCATAGCAGTGTGGGAATTGGTCTTTGAATCAATCAGGCCTCCTCCTCCACACTTATATTCTGTTTTGTGGAGATGGCTCAGTGCATTGTCATCAAGGTCAGTTATTGTCTTTACTCTGCTGCTGATTTCCATGCTATTAGATCCTCATGATCCTTTTTTGCGATGTGGGACCTTTAGTTTTTTTTGGGGGGTTTTGGCCTTTTGAAATTGTGGGCAAGTAGAAACTACTCAAAACTTTGAGGTTTGCCTTTCTCCGGTCCCAAATGTTTATGATTTTGGTTTTCTGTTACCAATGTTACTGCAGGGTGCTTTCTGTACGTCTCATGTGACTACTTCCTTCGCAAACAACGACAAGGCATTCGATAGTTGTAAATTCCAGGTGAGTAGATTTGTATGCCTCCTTGATTTGATCACAATTCGAGAGCTTATTACTTATTGATCTTGATCCTGTATACAATTCTCTGATTTCCCAGAATTTAGTCTGGAATAATTTTTCATTAGCGGTGATAGATGTTTAAGCAGAACGTTTGCGTTGTGGACATGTACATCAATCTGGGTTCCCCTCTTTATTTCAATATCTAGGTGAAAAGTTTAATCTCTGAAATAATGTGTTTGTTTGTCTCTCATGAGTTTGTTCAAACTTCACTCTTCTGTATGTTTGTGATCAGCTTCCTATAAGATTATCAGACACCACAAAAAGTTTTAGCTGCCCAATGTGATGGGGACTTGGTTTCTCTGTTATGGGGTATTTGTGATTTCCTGGTTTGCAATCACCATATTCCATGATCCAGACAAAAATCTGCTGTGTCTTACTGATTTTGATTTTAATCAGGTAAAGCTCAGGGTTCAAACATAACACCATGCTTACTAGGAACCCACGTTGTCTCTAAGGATTGGGAGGTTTGCACTAGCTACTTACAATTTTTGATCACCATGCCCTATCTGTTTACTATTTTGCACTGGCTGCTTATGAATTTGATCATCATGGCCTATCTGTTTTTGAATTTGCTTATAGAGGTTCCAGTGACCCAGGGCACACTCCAAGTCAAGATCAACAAAAGCATCCAACAAAACCACCGGAAGGTTGGGGGTGGTTAACTGTAAAGGCCAAAGTTATCCAACTCGACTTGGAGAATTACTCAGTGTTCCACGGGGACGCGTCCCGCAGGGTCGGGGACGCGTTTTCACGTTTCCTGCGTGTTTCCTGCGTCCAGGGGACTTGCGTGTTTCCTGCGTCCAGGGGACTTGGGGACTCCAGGGGACTTGGGGACTCCTACCGAAACGTTTCCCCCCACCATGCCCTTGAGAATTTTTTTTTTAATGTTTTCCTATTATTTTCACTTTTTACATTACCTACTTGGTACTACTTAGAAAGTAAATCAATATATTTAGTATTTACATTGCACAATCATGAATATACATCAAATGAATTATTATTTTTGATATTTTATTTTATTTTTTATAATTTTAGAGACGTCGCCACGTCCCCCCAAAATTCCCTAAATTTGGGGGTGGTCTCCACACGTCCCGAATGTGTGTTTCCCCGCTCCCACGTCTCCTCGTCTCAGAAACTTGGGGGAACATTGGAATTACTTGGTTGCCTAAGCGTAAGAGTTGATTTGGCAAATTAAAAAATATTAAAATACTCAAAATTTTAGAGAAAAAGGATATTTTTATTCACGTGAAAGTTTCAATGTCCATATAATCATAATGCTAATTTCCAACAATAACTAGTTTCATGCTAGAAAATACCAGGCTTCTGGATAGTTAACATGTTTGTTTGTTACTTTCTTTGAAACGATTCAAAAAACAAGCAAAATGAGTGGTGTTTGACTCGAGTTATACTTGCTGATTCAATCCAACTTGTGAATTTGACTTTCAAGTCTGAGTTATATTGCAATATCACTCAGGGATGTGTCTAACACAGAGTGGATGGCTTCATTCTGTTTCTTCGAAGAGCAGAGACTTGATTTGGACTTGGAAGAGTCTGGTAACACTGTGCAGTGGGTACTAAAAGCCCACTAGTCTGGCTCTGCATGCCCTGAAAAAAAGGCAAGCCAAATGATAAAGTCTTGTGTAGTTTACTGCAGCAGTTGTCTGTGCTATACATGATCCCATGTCTGACCCTTGTCACTGGAAAAAAAGGATTTTTTCTTTCTTTTTCCCTTTAGATACACTTCTTGGAAGGTTCATGGTGTTAAGTGATGTAACTATGATAACCATTTTGAAGCAGAATGGGATTTCCGGGAGTTTATGCATTTAGTTTGTTATTGCTTTCCCTGCCTTGATTAAAATGTTAACTAGCATCCTTCTTCAAATCGTTCCAAACACCATGACTGAGGTTTGAAGCATCACAATCATTTTAAAATGATAAAATGAGATAGCTGGTCAAGGCAACTTGACACTATTAGCTAATTTGTGTTAAACTTACTTATAGTTAGAAAACTCCTTCTTATTTAGAAAACTTTTGTTGAAAATAACAGACAACCACCCTATTTCATCCTCAAAATACATTTTCCTCTAAATACTTGTTTTGATCCAATTAATCATCATTATTCTCTGTCTCACCATTAAACCTTTACATCAATGTGCACATCAGTTTAAGTTGGAACTTTAGCAGGTTTACTTTGTATGCCCTATGGGCATTGGCACATTAATGCCGTCTTTTTAGGTTGATTTAGAGTGAAGGTTGATTGATTATTAGTTATTACTGTGTGATGTACCCAGAACCCACTCCTTTGCAGATTGAAGCATAAACATAACCAAAATAATGATAATCCTTAAAAACAGCATAAACATTCACATCATGAACAAAAGGAAACTAGGGTTTATAGGGGAGAATCCTCATGGGGAAGAAAACCCACTGCAATCAATTCCTGCATTCATCAATGGAGCCATAGCACATCCTTTCTGCTGTGGAACAATATGCAGCTGATCATCACCGTTGCCAGATTCAGCTGGCTAATAGCCCTGCCTGTCACATGCCTATTTTCTAATTGTGTTTTAACTTTTGAATTCACTTGCCAGAGCTTCTCTCAAGAAAACAATAATGCCTACCCTTACGTTTTCTTTTCCTTCTTTTAAGAGGTCTTTTCTTTTCTTTTAGTTGTTGATATCAATTAATCAAATAATTGGGGACTTTGCACTTGGGCCTCCAAGTTTACTTGATTAAAATCATACTTTATTTAGCTAAAGGCTAGAGTTGGCGTACTACATTCTCCTTCCCCTTGGATTAGCACAGGCCTTGGTACTGTCTTCCTCTTTTCTTGATGCAACGGGTTGGAACATTATATGAGTGCTTGATCTCTGTGCATTCAGATCTTAGGCACACTGCAGTTCCTCCTAATAGCTTCTGATTCCAAAAATTCAACATGCACCTATTCCAAACATCCAGAGGAATTTAGGTTGATCCATATATGAAATGCAATTCATGACCATGTCGAACCTTTACTACAATGGCAACTGATGTTATGCATTTGTAGCTGCTGATACCATAGATTGAGAAGCTGGCTGAGCTTTTTACACTTTTCTGTGCATTGATGACTGAATTTTCAACGAAGATATGAATCCACCGGCTTGCCCTGTAACTAATATAAAGATGTTGTTGGTAACTCAAACTACAAGATCAACACCATAATGTTTGTGCCAATCCATACACTCCTATTTTTAATTTTGCTCCCTGATTCACCATCAAATCAACTTCACCATTAAATAGTGATATAAATAATTTCCCAACTTTTAAAGAGATTTAAAGCCACTGGATGCAAATCTTGATCTCTCAGTGCTCTGCTCAGGCATTACACATTGGTTCGCAGTTTCTGAAAATTTGCATGCTTTTCCATTCCAGATTAAGAGCATCCTCCTATGAGTGTGTTGCATTCCTTTTCTTTTTCTCAAATTCAATTTGTGAGTGTGTTGTATTCCTTTTCTTTTTCTTAAATTCAATTTGAAATTGATTTATAACTACAGTGTTTTGCAAGTTGAAATGAAACAGCATGATGACCTACTCAACTACACACCTAGGAAAGGGCCACCCGGCTGAACCAAATTCAATTAAATTGGACAATGACCTAAGAGACTTCCAATGCATGAATGAGGAATAATACCGTGGACTTTCAAAGCTTCTTTATGAGCTTTGAATCTTACTGATAACTGCTATGAAATTCTGTCTGAAGCCAACTTCAGTCCCCAAAGAAGAGCCCTTGTTCTGCCTAATTGTTCAGGGCTCTCCTTATCTCTTGTATGTAGGAAATAAAAAATTGCCTTTTGCATTATAAATATGTGTACCCACAACTTCCGACCTTGGATTCTTTCTTGAAGTCCTGTCAAACCTAAGTGTGTGGTGGAACCCTTCAGGAATCAGGCCTGCCTCAGAACAGTCACCTTTGGTATGGAAAGCTGCCCTTGGTAGATATTTTCACATCAAGGTATACAAATCAATGAGCCAGGCCTCCTAACACAGGTCAGGAGCGTTGGCATGTCCACTGTAGCCCTAATTTTGAGATTTTTACATCATTATGGAAAATGCCAGTTCTGTTCTGAATGTCTCACCCAACTGAAAATAGGAGGCATACCCGTTGAATGTACATGGACATCTCCTTTCCTACAAAAAGGAGATTCCTGTCAACCTTATGGTGTCCCATAAACTATATAAAAGGGATAAACTATTTTTTTTTTATAATTTCCTCCTAATTTTAGGTCTCAAGGAATAAAGTTGAAAAACAGCATCTGCATCTATTTTTTTGAAAGTGCTTCTTTTAAATTTAAAGATAGAATTACAAATTTACAGCTGACACAAAGAGTGCGGGTACCACAAAGTTCAAACGGCCTGCTTGCATGAGTGAAATGGGTCTTGAGGGGAGAATCACTGAACATAAGCATTTTTGCTGGCTAAGCTTCTGCAACATGGGGGTACTCTTCTGTCAAAATCACAGAGGGCTTGTACCTGGGCCTAACTGCTTATAAATGACTATGGCGGAAATGAACCTTGGTAGTTGCCTGACATTGACATGCCGCTTGCTTGACCAGTGAGCCATGACACCACCAACACATCTGCATCTAATTACTGAATAAATATTATAATATAGATAACAAGCTTTTTACATTATCTTTAGAAAGCTCATAGTTGCAAGGCATACTTGGTTTCTTGTGGGTATTCAAATATTTGCATGTCTGTTTATCTAGTGGACCTGGTTCATCAAATCTTTTCACTACTCCAAAAGGATGCCAGTTTGGTCAAAAGTTAAACTGAGACTTTATTTTTTTTATCAGTGGTCCAGGCACCTCAAATATGACCTTGATCTGAAATTTCGAATTATGTAGTGGCATCCTAATGGTTCTTTTTTGATCAGTGGTACAGGCACCTCAAGTGTGACCTTGATCTGAAATTTCGAATTATGTAGTGGCCTCCTAATGGTTTTATTTTATCTTATTTTGTCTTGAAATTCAGTCTATGGTGTGATTCAGCTTTGTTTCAAAAAATCCTGTTATTGGTTGAAAACATGTGATGTCTTGGTACTGTTCAGTGTAAAAACATTAGGATGTTATTTGTTATATAGTGTTTAGGTCACTGTATTTCCTATAGTTCTCATACTTCTAGGAAACTTCCAAACTCCATAAAAAAGATTATATACAATAATTATGTACCTTTATCTACCAAGCCAGTTGACAGTGTGAACATATCTTTTATTTTTTGTAACTGGACGATCTTTCTGATGTGTGTTGGCATTATACATTCATACACTTCGTTGAAAATGATCTATATATAGTCTTGCTATTTTATAGATCCTTTCAGGATTTACATTGTAGAAAACTGATGGGTTTCCTGTTCTGGGATTTCTTGCCTTTTGTTAAAGAATTCAACTCTGCATTTTTCTGGCAAAGCATGGGCACTCCAATGTCCTGGGAAGCCAAGGTTAAAGAGTAAGTCAAAAGTATGCATGTCAGTACAACAGACAAGTACGAAGGTTAGTGTCGCCCCTCTCAATCTCGAGGATGCCAAAGACCCCCCTCTCAATTTGTACAGGCCTAAAGGGCCCTACACAGCAACTATTGTCTCTGTGGAGAGTCTTGTTGGTCCAAAAGCACCAGGAGAAACTTGTCAAATTGTTATTGATCATAAAGGAAATGTTCCATATTGGGAAGGCCAGAGTTATGGGGTCATCCCTCCTGTAAGTACATAATTTTTGGTTTTGCCATTCTTTTACCTCATTACCTTTGAACATGCATACACTTGTGAAATTATATTGTTGTTGATATTGTCTTTCTCTACAGGGTGAGAACCCAAAGAAACCTGGTACACCCAATACTGTTCGTCTTTACTCCATTGCTTCAACAAGATATGGAGATTCCTTTGATGGGAAAACAGCAACTTTGTGTGTCAGAAGAGCTGTTTACTATGACCCAGTGACTGGAAAGGAGGACCCCTCCAAGAATGGGATTTGTAGCAACTATCTCTGTGACCGCAAGCCAGGAGACAAGGTTCAAATTACAGGTAGAGATCCTATGAATTCTGAGCTTTAAATTTTCAGGAGTTGAGAGAACAGACATATTTAGCCTCTAACATAGAGACCCCATAATTATCTGCAGGTCCATCTGGAAAAGTAATGCTTCTACCAGAAAATGATCCAAATGCAACCCACATAATGATAGCCACTGGCACAGGAATAGCTCCTTTCAGGGGATACCTACGGAGAATGTTCATGGAGGATGTTCCGTCCTTTAGATTTGGAGGACTTGCTTGGCTTTTCCTGGGAGTTGCTAACACTGATAGCCTTCTCTACCATGATGAGTTCACAGAGTATACAAAGCAGTACCCTAAGAACTTTAGATATGATACTGCATTGAGTAGAGAGCATAAGAACAAAAGAGGGGGTAAGATGTATGTGCAAGACAAGATCGAGGAGTACAGTGATGAAATTTTTGAGCTTCTGGATAAAGGAGCTCATATCTACTTCTGTGGATTGAAGGGCATGATGCCTGGAATTCAAGATACCTTGAAAAGAGTTGCAGAAGAGAGAGGAGAAAGCTGGGATGAAAGATTTTCACAGCTTAAGAAGAATAAGCAGTGGCATGTAGAAGTTTATTAGTCATTTTTGCAGAGCTTAACTTCATCTTCCTGTGGCAATCTCCATTAATCTTGACTGAATTGATAGTTATTGTTTTTGTATCTTTTTGAGAATATAAATGATTAAATCAATGATTTTATATGCAAGTTTCAACATATATTTGTTTTGGTGTCACTATGTGGAACTTGTGAAAACAATTGTTTATATTAAAGTTTTGGCTTTATAAATGCAGAGGCTACATTTTTTTCATTCCTTTCTAATGTACTTCATTTCCAAGTGCACATGCTATTGAAGAGAAAGAAAGCCAATAATTTGAATTCGAGTTATTCTGGAAATATGCCTTTTCATTTTTCTTTTTGGATGTTTGTAACAATCTATCTTTAACACTCGTTGACCCGAAACTAATGCTACTATTCTGTTATTTGTATAAGCGTCAGTAAAATATGTGTTTCCATCTTGGTGCATTTTTCATGTTGGCAGATTATCAGTTCCTTTTGACTGGATGAATTAGGTGGTGTTTGCCATTGACGTAAGAACAAATAAATCAATGTATTTCTCTGCCCGAGTTTTTGTGGAATTTGATTTATTGTATTTGCCTCAAGTTGAATTACGTCAAATAAATCAATTTATTTCCCTGCCCTATTTTTGTGTGGAAGTTGATTCATTGTATTTGCCTCAAGTTGAATTCATTCCTTTGGAGCTGTGCCTATTGTGAATTGATAACATTATTTTTATTGCACAGTAAATATGAAAGCAAGACAACTAGAGGGTTCTTTCTTTGAGAAAAGCGAAAAGATGATATGCAAGACAAATTCTAGGGTCTCTGCCTTCTGTTTTGATGCAGACTCCAAGTTTAATAATACTCGGGGTGTGTATATTTGATATATAGGTAATAGGGTGTTGGTTCGGGGTTTCAACATTTTTCCGTTGATATTTGGTAGATCCATTGAGCTTTCCTATCTTTTAATTCATGTAATGTCAGAGCATATACCCTAATACATGTACAGTCAATGTTTACGAGGTAAATAGAATAATAGAACATTTGACGGCAATTTTAGCTTCCTTAGATTAAATCGTTTGCCTTCTTACTAATATTTTAGGGTGCACATTGACATGTATTTTTACTCATGGCTTAAAGTTGAAATATTAACATAATTTTTCCAGGGTATCAACGTATTGTTTCTCTTAGGGATAACTGGTGAATTATCCTTATCTGATGGCAACTATGGTTGGATGCTTACTAAGGTCTGCAAGCACGTCTTTGTAGCTTGGTACTGCTTTTAATGGTTGTTAGAGGTCCTCAGCAGGCCAAGAATTGAAGATATGTTAAGGTCTTTGAATAAAATTCAACGAATCAATTAAGGGTGCAGATCCTCCAGACAATCACCAGAGGTTGCATGAAGAAATCAGATGAAATTCCAAAGTTTGAGATCAAATGTGGAAAATTCAAAGAAGTTGTGGATTTCATGGCCAATCTTGCCTGGACATTCCTATTCTTGGGAATCTGACCTCCAGAACCAACACTTTGGTGATGGATTGAAGTACATTGGCAGATCCAGGGAGTAACATCCCTGATAAAAGCATTGTAGGTAATGTTATTTATTTTCCTAGGTTGTAATTTATTTGGTAGAGTTAGGAGACTGAAGGGTATGACTCGACTGAACGAATTGGGCATGAGTCCACTAGGGAGAAAGTAAATGGCTGGGAAGCCACAAGTAGATGGCGGGTGTCATCTCGGTGCCTCGGGCACTCCAAAGGTTAAGTGTGATTATCTTAGATTCTGATTATCCTAAGTAAGGTTAAAGAAATACTATTTATGTATTCTTTATATTATGAAAAGTCAAGCTCACACTAATAGTAAGGATATGGGATTGATTCTACATATCTATAATGTTATTATTTTTTACAAGGAGTGGTATTCTTGGAAGAAATCCATCCCCAATAACTTAAATTTAAGTTATTGTTAAAAGATAAATAAGTTATTATTAAAAGATTTCAAGTCAATGCCTGCTTTGATCCTTAAACCATAAAGGCTTAATAACCTAAATGAGCTCTTTATGATTTAATAACCTAAATGAGCTAAGAATTCAGGAAAGAATTTTGATCATGCCACATATTAAAGATTTGCATAATAAAAATGTTTCCTTAAATTGAGATGATGTAATAAATATAATTAATAAAAGGTGTGTTAACTTTTAGACAAGTTTCAATAAATATTAGTTGGAGTTTGTGAAGAACAAACAATGGGGTAGGCAGTTACTACGAACTAAAAAAACCCTCTCGGTTTAGGGGAAGCTCATTATGCACCCAGGAGGAAGAGCGGTTGCGACTAGGGAAATGGATGATTGGTGATGAGATTTCCAAACGGGTAGAAGCTTGACCCAAGGCGAGGAGAAAAACTCCATGTAGTATTTGATGGATGATTTTTGGAACCTTTGTGGATTTCAGAAAAGCACAATGAACCTCATAATATCATTCCTTAACACTATATGAGTAAGGTAAGATTTTGCTGTCAATCCTCTTATTTTATTGGAATAATCATTCATAGGAGAAAGTAAACTCTGTTACTTTTCATATGTTCTTTTGATTACTGCAAGAAAGGTCTTGAATCGCGGTTTAAAAGGGGAAAAGCTCTAAATAAGATTGTTAATATGCTTGATATGTTGTGTTTGTCTATGGGGAAAATACTATTAATACAATCGATTGGAGAGGAGCGACCTCATCAGTGAGGATCGGTTCACTTGACACTTTTATTTGTTACTTCTAGAGTGAAGTTTTCTTTATAGACTCCGATCTTTTCCTAAAAGTGCAATCTCTTAATATCTCATTGTTGTCAAGATTAAATGAGGAATTTGGTTGTTAAGCCTTATCTCTTAATATTCCTGTATTTTTATTTCAATACATTGTTTATTGTTGGGAAACTGTAGGGAAACACCTTTCCTCTTGTTGTTGTTTAATCTTAATGGCTATCGTAAGAAAGGGGAAATAAATTGTTAATTGGGTAAAAGGGGGGATTTGATTCCCCACCTCTTTATTTAAGATATATTGAATCTTCAACAATTCGCATTTTTCTGTCAATATATATAAAAGGTATCATGTTGGTAAGAGAGGAGCATGCCGAGTAATTAACCCTTGATACGAGTAATTGACAAAATTTAACAATTTATAACAAGTGTAAACTTTAATAAGATAACAATTGAAATTGTATTGAGTGAAAATCCAAGCTTTCCTTAAGAAATAAGATCAAGCTTGATACCTTTCGTTTTGTTTTGAAACCTAAATAGTCCAGTGTTGTTACTTCATTTCTAAACTCTAATCTTTAAGAGCTAAAAATTAATGATGTAATGTAGAAGGAGTATAATAATCATTGTTTTTATTATGCCCATCAGGTCTAAAAGTAAGTGGGAATTTAGTGTTCAAACCCATATAAAAAATAAATGCATGGTGAAACGGATGAGTCGTTGAATTACTAATTTATATTATAAGTTTTCTTTATAAAGCATATTGCTTGAATTACTATTATTTAAAAAGATTATTTTGGTAAAAAATTCATTTCACTAAAGATATAGATAAAAAAGTTAATTTGTTTGTGAATACAAAGATTATTAAATTTTTTAGAGTTAATTAACATAAAAGTAATTTTCATATGATAAATCAATGACAAGGAGATTGTCATGGTATGTGTATATTGTATGAAAATTATTCTAACTATTATCAAGAAGATCGTCTCAGTTAAAGATAGATATTTTATTTTATTTGGAATTTTAGTGAAAGATCTGTGATGTCAGTGTCTTAGTGGATTCATGCCAAGCTTAGGGGTGGCCTCTTGGCGGAAAACATACACCAATTAGAGAGCCAGACGGTTGGGAGGAAAGTCGAAATCAAGGCTTCAGTTGCCTTTCATTTTGCAAATATATTTATTCAGATGAATGTTTTACGCTTGATGTATAATTAATGTTCTAAAGATATTAAATTCATTTAAGGATGTTCAACCATATAAAGGGCCTTAACTTTAGAGTATTTAGGAGAATGGTTTCATGAAAGAATGCCATTATTTCTTGATTAGTTTCCTTTATGCTTGAACTATAATATACGCATCTAATTGGTTATGGCTAATGTGTTGATGCTTTAAGTTCGTTTACGAATAATGCCTAAGTAACCTTGGTAATGGTAGATGTGTAATTTCTTGGAATGATAAGATTTAATGATGCTTATCGGATTATCCTATTTACTAGTATGTGCTAAATTAAGAATTAGAAAGAATTATATGCTCACGAAGATAAATGGTTATAGCAGTATATAGAACTTGCACTATTTTTCATCAAATAATACATTAAGTATTTTTGTGGAATAGGAAAATAGTAATTTGAATTGTGTGAGAACTTATTCTTAAAATTTAAGAGGGTAACTATATTTAAAGGACATGACCTTATGCCATTCCCTTAATTTGACGAGGATTAAGTTAAGGTTTAAAATAGAGTAGTGAGAAAGTTTAGTCAAGTAACTATCAAGGGTTACAAGTTGACCTTACGATTTAAGGGTCTTAAATCATTCTATAACTAAATTATTAGATTTATCTCATATGTCTCTTTATGTGTAAGTTATAGAAATGGCCTTTACCCATGATCTATCACGTCATGCAAACAATGGTACTGACATATTTGAGCTATAGCAAGATGTTTTAAAAAAACAATTACCCCATCTTCCAAAATGGTAAAGAGGAGTTTGGGTCTGTTACAAATCGTATTAGAGCAGGTTCTCAATGCTCGGACCTAATGGACTTGCTTGAATACAAGTATGTTGTGAACTTTGTAAAGAATTGATTATTTGAATACGAGACTATGCTTACTTATTGGCATGCATGCTATAAAAAAAGGACATCGTTTTCAATGTTATGATCGTCAAAGTAGATGAACTAGTTTGCTTACAATCACGTGCTTGAATGCATGCAGGTAGTTGCATAAACTAAAATGCAAAAATATATGCATGAAGGGTGAAGTGTTATTTGAAGATCAACAATATGATATATTTGATTTCATGTAGATTATGTATGATAATTGCACAAAGATTGTGCATAAAAATAGATATCATTACGTTTAGATTATGCATTTTGTAAAATATTAGTGTTTGAATGTAACAAGGGAGAAATTGGTTGATATGTAATTTTTACGTTTGTTTAAAATTACATTGACAAAAGAGAACCTGATGTGAATAACCTTTGCAAAAAGCTGTTAGAGTAATGTACATGTACATTTGTTAACAAGAAGTTTTTCCCAACTGAAGCTACGATAATGGAAATTGGTAGTGTCAATTCAAGCTTATAGAAAGTGAGGAACAAACTTTGCTTAAGGTGCAAGTGAGTGAAAAGTAACTACGATTAAGTTGTCGAAAAAAATAATGCATCGATATTTTACAAAGTATATTTTGTTGCGTCAAGAGTTTACGAGTATTAAAAAAAGGGAACTTGCTACTGTATTTTATAATTTGTTTTATGAGATTGTGATGCAAATAATTTCTAGCAAGAAATTGCGAGTAAATAATGTAGGTACACATGGTTGCAAGAAGCACCGCTAGATGAGAATTGAGAAGATCAGCGAGGACAAAGATGAATTCCTCGATGGAAAATGGTAACATCTAGAATCAATATGATTCCTTGATTATTATGAGATATTAGTGAGATGTTATCATATGATCAAGCAATTACATTTATGGAAAAACATAGTTTATATAACTTGATATGTCGAGAATATACTTTGTTAGAAGCTTTGAAAATTTCTACTAAAATACTTGAGTATCATAGAATTCATGAATGGTTTGTACATGGATAGATACTAGAAGTATCAAGTTATGTCAAGTGATAATGTGTTGTTTTAACATATGTGATGTATAATGTTGTTACTTAAGTCTTGGAAGACTTAGATTAACATGCCTTGATGTTAAGCGGGTAAGCTCTAGAGCAACAAGATTATTGAATTACCATGTTGATATGGAGTTGAGTCGGTGGGCTCAGGAAAATCAAGAATGATTAGAATGATTAAAAGTTTGGTTTGACGTGGGGATGGTAGGCTCTAAAACATTGAGCATGCTCAATGATGACTTAGGTATTTCATGCATTCCATGTTTCAGTTGAAATGATATTAAATATATGTCATTATGACTGACAACATCTTGAGGTTATATTATATAATAAACTATGGTAGTAACAATAAGACCATAACTGAAGAACTGAATATGAATATATATTAAACTTGCAATAAGAAGAATGAACTTAGTACAACTAAACACTATCAAATAAAGAGTTATGAAACTTTTGAGCTGACAATGGGGGACACCCTGGGATATGAGGCTCTAACTTATAAGAAAAACATTTTATACACTAAACAAATATTTTTAAGACAAAGTATACATGATTAACCAACTCATGAAGAGGAAGAAGAAAATTGGATATTTAAACTATGCGATTAAGCAAGAGAAACTGAGTTTGGTGTTGAGCATGTTGGCTATGGAGCACCTAAATTGATTAGGATCTAGATTTTTTGATAAGTTAGCACAGAGTTACCAGTGAGCACCCTTATGAGGTGTTAGGCTCTGTTGAGTGCTCTATGATATTAAAATCATAGGAAAAGAGTTACTAGTGAGCATCGAGAGGAGGTGTTAGGCTCTTGAGCAGAACTGCCAGAGAGCACCCAGGCGAGGTGTTAGGTTATGTAGTGATATCTTTTGTGATGCTAATATTTAAGGGTTAGAGATACGTCGGCTTCCAAACCTTGAGGGTTTCCAGGCTCTTTGCAGGAGATACGCTCGAGAGATATAAAATTTCAATGAAGGGTATCATTCTTATATTAGTTGAATATAATATATAAATGTTTAGGAGGCCTGCACGGGAACTAGTGATTCCATGAGGAGATGACCCTCCTGTATATTTACATGCCAGAACTTCTGAAAGAAGATTTCAGCCAACAAGTGCTTGGAACATCAATGCCATTCATGAGGTACATATGTGAATATTATTTTGATATTTTATGCACCATGATGAAGCATTGATTGAAAAGTTATATCCGAGGTGAATCCTCACGTGATAAATGTGCTAAAAGGAATTCTTGCTATGTGCATTGGTAATGTTTTTAAATAGTATATGTTTCAAAATATGTGAGAATTTATTTTTAATTATGCACATGTTTTGCTAGTCTGACATGATTATTAACATTGAGAAGTAGAATGTAAAATATTAAAGATACTTGAGAAGGTACTACCGTAAATAATTTATGGACATCGAACTTAAAAGTGGCAAGCTGTGCCATGAAATGAAAATACATGAATAGGTTATCGAAGATTATGGTCTTTATATATGTTATGTATCACTAATAGATGTTGCAGGTAAAACTTGTTTTTGAAGAGTTGTCATGAGAAGCAACAACAATATGTTGCAAAATAAAATATGCTTCTTTTAATTTGAAAATTTATGTTATGCACATGTTTATGATAACTAGGTCAAAGGAGGGATTTGATTCCCCACATCTTTATTTAAAATACCTTTAATTTTTAACTAATGCCATTTTTCTCTCTCTCTCTCTCTATAGGGTATCGTGTTGGTAAGAGAGGAGCATGATGAGTAATTAACCCTTGATATGAGTAATTGGCAAAATTTAACGATTTATAAAAAGTTAAAGGGATGATTGGCGGTGAGATTTCAAAGGGTAGAATCTTGACCCAAGGTGAGGAGAAAAACTCAATGTGTAGTGTTCGATGAATAATTTTTGGAACCTTTGTGGATTTCAGAAAAGCACATTGAACCTCGTGCTATCATGCCTTACCGCTATATAAATAAGGAAATATTTTGCTATCAATCCTCTTAATTTATTGGAATAATCATTCATAGGAGAAAGTAAACTCTGTTCCTTTTAATATGTTCTTTTGATTACTTCAAGAAAGGTCCATAATCGTTGTTTAAAAGGGAAAACCTCTTAATAAGATTGTTAATATGCTTGATATGTTGTGTTTGTCTATGAGGATTCTTTTAATACAATTGATTGGAGAGGAGCGACCTCATTGGTGAGGATCGACTCACTCAAGAATTTTATCTTTTACTGCTAGAATGAGAAGTTTTCTTTAAGAGACACTAATCTTTTCCTAAAAGTGAATATCTTAATATCCATTATTCTCAAGATTAAAGAAGGAATTTGGTTGTTGAGCCTTATCTCTTAAAATTCCCGTATTTTTATTTCAATACATTGTTTGTTGTTGGAAAATGGTAGGGAAACACCTTTCCTCTTGTTGTTGTTTAATATTAATGGCTATCGTAAGAGAGGGGGAACTCGTTAAGAAATCATTAACTAGGTCAAAGGAGGGATTTGATTCCCCACATCTTTATTTAAAATACCTTTAATTTTTAACCAATGCCATTTCTCTCTCTCTCTCTCTCTATATATATAGGGTATCGTGTTGGTAAGAGAGGAGCATGATGAGTAATTAACCCTTGATATGAGTAATTGGCGATTTATAAAAAGTGTAAACTTTAATAAGATCATAATTGAAATTGTATTGAGTGAAAACCCAAGCTTTCCTTAATAAATATAAAATCAAGCTCGATACCTTTTGTTTTGTTTTGAAACCTGAATACTCAAGTGTTGTTACTTCATTCCTAAACTCTAATCTTTAAGAGCTAAAAATTAATGGTGTAATGTAGGAGTATAATAGTCATTGTTTTTACTATGCCCATTAGGTCTAAAAAGTAAGTGGGAATTTAGTGTTCAAACCCATATAAAGATAAATAGATGGTGAAAAGGATGAGCACTTGAATTACTAATTTATAATATAAGGTTTCTTTATAGAGCATAGTGCTCTAATTACCATTATTTAAAATTGGTCAAAAACTCATTTGCTAAAGATATGGATAAACATGTTAACTTGTTATTGAATATAAAGATTATTAAATTTTTTAAAGTTAATTAACATTAAAGTAATTTTCATATGATAAATTAGTGACAAGGAGATTGTCATATAAAGATTATTAATTTTTTTAAAATTAATTAACATTAAAGTAATTTTCATATAATAAGTGAATGACAAGGAGATTGTCATGGTATGGGTATACTGTATTAAAATGATTCTAACTATCATCAAGAAGATGGTCTCAATTAAGGATAAACATTTTACTTTATTTGGAAGCTCAAAGAAAGATCAGTGATGTCATTGCTTTAGTGGATTCATGCCAAGCTCAGGGGTGGCCTCTTGGCGGAGAACATGTGCTAGTTAGAGAGCCAGACGTTTGGGAGGAAAGTCAAAGTCAATACTTTAGTCACCTTTCGTTTTGCAAATCTATTTATTTAGATAGATGTTTTACATTTGATGTATAATTATTGTTCTAAAGATATAGAATTCATTTAATGATGTCCAATCATATAAAGGGTCTTAACTTTAGAGTATTTAGGAGAATGGTTTCATGAAAGAATAACATTAATTATTGATTAGTTTCATTTATTCTTGAACTATAATATACACATCTAAGTGGTAATGGCTAATGTGTTGATGCTTTAAGTTCGTTTATGAAGAATGAGTAAGTAACCTTGGAAATGGTAGATATGTAATTTCTTGGAATGATATGATTTAATGGCGCTTATAGGATTATCCTATTTATTAGTATGTGCTAAATTTAGAGTTATAAAGGATTATATGCCCACGAAGATAAATGGTAATAGCGCTATATGGAACTTGCACTATTTTGTATCTAATAATACATTAAGTATGTTTGTGGAAGAGGAAAGTGGTAATTTGAATTGTGTGATGAGGGTAACTATATTTAAAGGACATGACCTTATGCCATTTCCTTAATTTGATGAGGATTATGTTAATGCTTAAAATAGAGTAGTGAAAAAGTTTAATCAAGTAACTATCAAGGTTTACAAGTTGGCCTTACGATTTAAGGGTCTCAAATCATTCTATAACTAAGTTATTAGATTGATCTCATATGTATCTTTATGTGTAAGTTATAGAAATGGTCTTTACCCATGATCTATCATGTCATGCAAACAATGGTACTAACATATTTGAGTTATAGCAAAATGTTTTAAAAAGAAATTACCTCATCTCCCAAAATGGTGAAGAGGAATTTGGGTATGTTACAAGAGGAAAGTAGTAACAAAGATTTTCTTGTAATTTTCCAAAACAAAGAGGAAAGAAAAACGATCTTTGAATGTTAGTCTGTACAAGCAGAAGGTTTCTTGAAGGTGCCAATCGAGGTGAGAGTGTATTGTCTCCTACTGGAGTTCTAGGATGAGAGAACTTTAACGAGAATTGGAGATACAACTATGTCCAAGGTTTTTGTTTGTAGTAAATTTTGAAAACAAAGAGGTAAAATAAAAGATATTTGGAGGCGAGTTGTATTTCCTCAACACTGTTGTTCTGTACATGAGATATTGGAATGTGAGTTTCACTCCACAATTGCAATATTTTTTAAACGACCCGGTCCATATGAATATTTTCTCTGGGTGTATTTTTGGGATGAGGAATTTTAGTGGGAATTGGAGATCTACTTGGTAATTTTCTCAAAATTCAGAGATAACCAAAGAAATGTGTCTCACAACGTCCAAGATTATGTGTGTATCTTGATTGCATTAACCCTTACCAGATTCAATCATCTTAATTCATAGAAGCTATGAATGGAATCAACGTATTGATTATGAAAGCCTCCCTTTCAAGTACTGTCACAGTCATGGATGCAAAAATATTAGAAGGGAGTGCCCTCATTTTAAGGTTTCTAGAAATAATGCACACAAAATCGAGAGCTACTCAATTGGATCAAGCGAAGGGAAAACAAAACAATGTTGCGAATATTGACGATATGATGCCAACATCTGGAGATATCACGATTTCTAGCCTGGTGATATTATCGCTGGAAAACGTTGTGATTCTATTTCCAATTTTGAATAAATATTGTGATATATTCAAAATTTGAAAAAATCGCAATATATCGCCTAGATTTGTGGGGACGCTTACTCCCCCAACAATCATGAATCGTGCTTGGGAGCACGTTTACTGATTTCTCCCTTCCGGGATCTATTTCAGGGAGCACATTCCCTTAAAAAACAGAGAGTTCCACTTCCAGAGCGTTCACGGAGTGCTTCATGGTCACTCTTGTGGGAAAAAAATGCCCCCCCAACGCTCCCAAATCGCACTTGTGGGTTAAGTCGTTTTGTTTTTTCTTCTGATTTTTGGAATTAAGACATTATTACACTTGGATTTTTGGGCAAGGCTAGGGTTATTTTAGGGGATTAAAACACTTATTCACTCCATTTGCACTCATTCTTTTTTAAATGTGGTTCACACCATACCGAAGACCGGTACCCGCCACATCTATGAAACAAAGCTAGGTGGGCCCACCCGAAGGGGTTTCACACCTCTTGACATATAGCATGTCTAAACCCAAGGGAGTTGAAGATAATTAAACGCAATACCTCTCACACATAGGTTCTTTAGTGATGGGTTCTCAATCAAATGAGCTAAGCCTTGGGGCTTCCATTTGTATTCATTTTATTTATCATTTCACTCATTTCACTCCTCTTTTCTAGGTTTTGAGTGGGTTTCCTAGTTGTTTGTGAGAAAATTTGTGAGATCTTGTAAAGGAGATTGAAGGCTGCCATAGAGACATGCAATCACCATTGGAGAGATAAAGAGGCAGGCTCTAAATCATACTCCTTGTTTGCTTTTTAATTTTTTTTCCATTGTTAAATTTTAAATCTTTTCCATTTCTCCTTCTTCATCATTCTATTGCATGAAACATGTTATTCTCATATTGAGTCAAGAAGAATGATGGGTATGTGGTTTTTGTTTTTGGTTCCATTTCTTACTATGAAAGTGGTGTTAGGAAACTAATATGCTAGTGACGAGGAGGAAAAAATAGGGTGTGGTACATACCATGAAGAGGAGGAAGAAGTGAAGGGAGAGGATGATGATAACGAAGCTGACAGTGATGAGGGAATAAAACAAAAATACACGACACCTTCATGGAAGTATGTGACAAGCCTCAGGGGAGGTAAAGGGGGTGGAACAACAAAGTTTATATTCCTGCATTGTACTATAACTTACATAGGTTCATATACCTGTGTGAAAAAGCATCTATGTGGGACTATGCCATGGGATGAAGGTAAAACTATTGGATTCAAAACCTATAACAAAGTGTTGAGGAAAGAGAGAAACATACAAGTAGGAAGAAGAGGTTGCTCAAAACAAATCCAATAAATCAAGTATCAAGTTTGAGGCCTCACAAAGAATGTTTGGCAGTCAATCTTCACCCCCCATAGTAGTGGATTCTTGCCTATACAAAGAACATTATAAGATTTCTTTGACCAAGTTTGTAATGATGACACAGATTCAAGAATTTATAGGTTTCTCTATACATGTGGTGAGCCATTGAATGTTCTTTTCTCACCCTATTGGCATGAAATAGTACAAGCCATCAATGGTGCCTTTAAAAAAGGATACATGATCCCTATTATGACAAAGCTAAAATCGTGGGATTTACAAGGAAAGAGCCATAGTCAATAATGCTCTTGAAAAGTTTAAAAATGATTGTTGGTCCAACCATGTGATATCCATTATATTTGATGGTTGGAAAAATGTTAGAGACAATCCATTGATAAACATTACATGTCTATTAGTGTAGTCTTCCTTTCAACTTGTTACCATACAAATTAGCACCCTTTTGATAGGTCATGAGCATTGGTATTAAGATTGGAAATGATTCAGGAGATGCACCCAATGTCACCACAATGCATTCTCCTCTCTTTTTTGGGCTTGCTCCTTTGGCCACAGGATGCTTCTCAAAATGAGATACAAGCAGCCCTATGAAATATAACAATAAGAACAATTCTACTTCTAACAAAGCCCTCAGATTAGATTAATCAACCCATGCCTTATGGAATAAATAAGAAATTTGACAAAATACTAAACGATTACGCACAAGACTAAAAGGTTAGGAGAAATATGATTAGGTTCTATTTATATCAATGAACTGCGATAATAAACCAACACCAATAACTTGTAAGCAAACTTGAATTAATCCCTTGAAAGGTCACCGATAAATTCTTCTTACCTTCACCAACCAATGAAAATATTTATACCTTTTGTTGTACCTCAAGGGTTGTAATACTCACCACAATTTATAGTTGTTAAAACACTTCATATCTGTACAAGCCTACAAAATTTGAAGAATGGTTTGATTTGGCAATTCTTAGAGTGTTATAGTTTTAATGGTTATATTAGATCTTCAAATATTTAGCACTATTTCATCATAACCATAGCAATAGGATCACGGAAAGGAAGACAAGCACAACAAGACAAAATATGACAAAGATTTTCCTCTAGAAAACCACAAGGGAGAATAAAACAACCCAACAACTTCTCCAGTATAGATTCCATCACCAAGTGCAATGCCAAACCAAGATAAGATAAACACCAAAGACAAAATCAACTACTTCTCTCCAATGAACCTCTTCTCTCTCTCTCTCTCTCTCTCTCTCTCTCTCTCTCTATTGTGCATTTGCTTGAGTGGGTAGTATGTCCAAATGAGAGGTGTGCCCTATTTATTTATACACATTAAGTGAGTGACCTAGTTCCCTAATTGGGTCGACTTGTTACCATTTTTGGGATGACTTGTCTAGGGAGACTAAAATAACATTTAAATAACATTTCTTTTGGGTACTATTGACCCAACTTACAATGCAAGGTTTACATTGATTTTTTCAAGTATATTTACATGACCAAGTACATCAATAACATATCGAAGGAGATACAACAATAACACAATTAAAGCAAACAAGAATATCTTCCGAAGTTACAATCTTCAACACTCCTCAACAAGGAAGGTATTCTTCCGTCACAGTCATCATCCCTGGATATCATCACTGCTGTTGCAACTTGGTACTCGGGCCATTGAATTGTGATATCTCTTGAATCTATACATCATAAGAAGTTATACAGAGTCATCTCTTTTTCATGCTGGATGTAAGTATGTATAACAACCAACCCTTTTTCATGCTGGGTGTACCCATACAGAGCTAGTAATTTTTCATACTGGATGTATTTGTACAAAGACAATACTTTTTCATACTGGATGTACCTCTCATGTATATTGGTGCATCAACCAAACCTTTTTCATGCTGGGAGCACCCGTACAATGACCAATCCTTTTTCATATTGGGTGTACCCACACAGTGACCAATCTTTTTTCATACTGGGTGTACCTCTACAGTGTATCACTGCATCAAGCAATCATTTTTCATGCTCAAAGAACCCATATAATGACCAGTCCTTTTTCATACAAGGTGTACCCGTACAATGACCAATCCTTTTTCATATTGGGTACATATGCACTATATCGATGCATTAACCAATCCGTTTTCATGTTGGGAGCATCCGTACAATGACCAATCCTTTTTCATATTGGGCGTGTGACCATTCATTTTTCATATTGGGTGTACCTCTACAGTTTATCGATGCATCAACCAACCCTTTTTCATGTTGGGAGCGCTCGTATAGTGACTAGTCCTTTTCAGACTAGGTGTACCCATACAATGACTAGTCCTTTTTCATATGAAGTGTACCTCTACAATGTATCAGTGCATCAACCAACCGTTTTTCATGTTGGGAGAACCTGCAAAGTGACTAGTCCTTTTTCATATTGGGTGTACCCGTACATTGACGAGTCCTTTTTCATACTAGGTGTACCTCTACAGTGTATCAGTGCATCAACCAACCCTTTTTCATGCTGGGAGCACTTGTAAAGTGACCAATATTTTTTCATACTGGGTGTAACACCCCGGTTTTGACCCCGTTTGCATTAAAAATGTATATGATGTATATATTGTAATTAATTATGGTGTGGAGCTAAAGGAAAAAGCCCCACCATCGATTTAATGTTTTATGTTCCGACGATTAAAATTGTTGCTGATGGTATATCGTGTTATCCGACACATTATAATTTTTGGCATCATGTAAATATGCATTTTAATTAAAATACCCACAACCAACTATGTCTATGCAACATTAAAAGAGATGGGGGCATGATTTTCCTAAGGAATAGGGAGGGAAATTATTTAAACCTTTGGGCCAATGGGGAAAAGCCAAATGTCAAAGGGAGAACCCATCAAACCCTCAACTACCTTTCTTGTCTCATTCACCCAATCATTTAATTCTGCCAGAAATTGGTTGAAGTAGTTATTGCATAGGGATGGAAAGAGTATGGGCAGGAAATTCGAATTTGGGGAAAACCCATTTTTGGGGAAAATCAATTTTGACTTTTGGGGCAAGTAAACACCCAAAATGCATGCCCATTTGGCCCTACATCCACATTCTTCATTTTTTTGCTCACAAAGAGAAGCTTGGGAGTTGTTTCACCTCCACGATTTTTCCCATGGTATGTTCTCCTTCACGATTTGGGCTCCTAGGCATTTTCATCTTCATCATTCACCCACATTGGGGCTCTCTCAAGCGGCTGGGAATTTTCTGTGTGTGAAATTCGTTTTTGAGTTGCCGTGGGTGTGTTTTTCCCTCATGTGGGTAGTCATTTCCTCATTCTCCTGGGCTATGGATTCGTTTTTGTAATGATATGTGGTTGGGTTTCTTTCCCCAACGTTTTTGTTGTATTTTCCCCACTGATTTCTAAGCTAAAAATTGTTTTTGAATTGCCCAACGATTTGGAGGAGAGAACACGTTCTCTTGGTTGTGTTTGAATTCATTTTCGGCCACGTTAGAGCCAAAAACTCCCCGGGAAATCGAATTGTTGTCAGGGGTTGTTCTTACCCTACTTGGCAATTCATTTTGTTTCCGAACTGATTTCCTCAACCCAGAAATTGTGTATGTTGTTGTTTATGCAATTGGTCTTTGGACTGTGCAGGAGTGGAAAGGAGTCTTCTTGACAAACCTAGTGTTTTGCAGGAGCCTCATAGACAGATCTAGAGGGATGGCTCTCTTCTCTACACCCCCCTGAATAGCATTGGAAGGGAAGTCATGGCCCGAGGGACTGTGCAACAGAGAAGGGAATGATTCATTGTGTTGGGTGTGTGTGGATGTCTTAGGAGTCAAGCTAGAGTCTGGTGTAGGCATCCTTAACTCTTCAGTGAGCCCACTAGCTTAGCAGACAGTGATTCCATCTCTTGATAACTTGATAAACCCAACTTGTTGGCTTGGTTATGTGTTGTTGTGTACTCTTGGCCTTATAAACCCAAACGTGTTGGCTTGGATGAGTCTTGACATATCTCTGGTTATGTGTTAGCCTACTTAGTTTCCTTATTCCTTGTGGGAATCATGCCCAGCTCGGGGGTGGCAGTGTTGCTGAGAGATTAAGGAGCACACTTGCCTATGGTTGGGTGGAACATTGCAGCGACATAGCTGGTTGCGGGGCGTTCTTCTTCATAAGATAAGTATTCTTGTGTTTAAATCCTTGCAGTTACATTTGATAATGAATTACAATGAACATACTGAATGCTTGAATGTATGGTTTTGCTTCCGTTGTATGGTAATAATGTATGCATGTTTTAGTTCAAATCATTTCAATTTTTATTATTATGTTCATGGGGCTAGTTTCCCGAGTAGATAGAAGCATCGGTAGCGTCCTCTTCGTCGATCAGAGGGTTGGGGACGTTATAGTGTGGTATCGGAGCTTCGTTGTAGCATGGGCCTCAATGAGCCATGAAAAGCAGTGATAGAGGCAGGGTTCATCTCTGTTGAGCACATACTAACAAGGAGGTTTTCAAAAAAATTCCAAGTATGGAAAACATCGGATGAATTAAACTGAGTCCATTCGATACGTCGGATGACTTAAGCTGAGTCCATCCGATACGTCAGATGACTTAGCCAAATCCATCCGACAAAGAAACCAAACTAGAGAGATTTTTTTTGAAAATTTTTCTAAGTTTGAATTTTTGCCGAAGGTCTCGGCTGGGTGGAGCCGAAGGTCTCGGCTGGTTGGAGCCAAAGGTCTCGGCTGGGTTGAGCCGATACATCGGCTAACAATCCAAGACCCAAATGACAAGGAAAACGGAGAGAGAAATTTTGGAAAATTTTTCTAAGTGTAAAAATCATCGGAAGATGTTTGTTGAAGCGGAGCCGAGGTGTCGGCAAAGCTTGCCAAAAGGGATCCAACGCGTTAGAAGACAGAGGAAGATCGATCCGATAAGGCATCGAAAAACAGCGAAAGATTGATCTGATAAGGTGTCGGAAGATAGAGGAAGATCGATCTAATAAGGCATCAGAAGACAAAGGAAGATCAATATGATAAGGCATTGGAAGACAGAGGAAGACTGATCCGATAAGGCGTTGAAAGACAGAGGAAGATCGATCCGATAAGGTGTCGGAAGATAGAGGAAGATCGATTCGATAAGGCGTCGGAATATCGATCCAATGAGGCGTCAAAAGGGAAATGAAGATCGATCCGCCGAAGCATCGGGTGAGAAACCTGAAGTTTTGTCGATCGGATGGGAACAACCGAGTTTCTAGAAGCAGATTTTCAGTAATTTTTTAGTGGAAAGCAAGATTCCAGTGGGATCTACAGGTGCTAAAAAGATGAAAAAAGGTGAAAGCCCCCTTGACCCCCGTCGTCCCCCTGAGACCGTCATTCTTGGTGAAAAGAAAATTCTGTGTTTTGACAAAGTTGTCAATATAATATTTTCCAAATGCAGGTAAGTAATTATGAATTCATGAGATTGTTATGCATAGCAATTGTGTTCATTAACATATTGTGCAGAATTATGGCCACCTTCAGAGGTAGCATTCCGGATAGAGCAGTTTCAAAAATTCATTCTTGGTTGGGCCAAGATGAGAATCGACGACATGAATGATGCACAGGAGCCCTATGAGTTCGAGGAAGATGCTATGGGAGAAAATGTTAGAGTTGGAAATGACAAGACAGAGTCCAATGGGAGGAGAAATCAAGAGACTCCCCCAGATATTGCAGCCACCATGAGGGAGCCTAAAGGTGGAGTTGCAAAGTTGTAGAGAAGACAATGAAATGATGCTTAAGGCTCAAGAAGATCAAAATCAGATAAATGCAGCTATACTATAGAGTTTGATAGACATCCAGGGACAGATAAATTCTGGATATCAGACAGCTAATCCAAAAAGAAGCAGGAGTAGCGCTAGGGGAGATTCCCGTGAAAGGTCCCATGTCTCCAGGAGGGTTTCCAGGGACAAAAGGAATACTCTAGAATGGAATACCAGTGGGTCATATGATTCTGAAAAACCCAGTGGCGATTCAAGCTCTCCATCTCACAGGAATAAAAGGAGGAGACGTTACAAGAATAATTCACGAGATGAATTCAAAAATGAAAGGCCTCCTACTTTTAATGGTGAGGTCAAGACTGGTTAAGAAGCCGAGGCTTGGCTTCCTGGGAGGAGGAAGTATTTCCAAGTTCAAGACTACTTCGGAAATATGAAAGCAAGGGTAGCTATATTCAATTTGACTGGAATTGCATCCATATGGTGGGAACACCACAGACAAGTAAAGAAGGTTAATGAAAGAAGAATTGCGTGGAAACAATTCAAGAAATACTTCAAGCAGAAGTACCTCTCTGACAGGTACTATGATAACAAGATTAAGGAGTTCCATGAGCTGGGATTGGGACAACATACCATGGAAGAGTATGCAAATAAGTTCTTGGAACTATTGAGGTATGTCAGGTACATCAAAGATGAAAAAAGGCTAAGTATTGCTATGAGCAAAGCAAAGGTAAACCTAATTATCATAAGACATGGAAGGGCAAGAAGAATGAGAAGTATGACCAAAGGAAGAAAGGTTTCAAACCTTATAACTTCAGGAATTAGCAGAAGAAACCATCACAAGCTGAGAAGTAGCCAACTAGAGCGATGGGAGAAAATCCTAGAGATCTACAACAGAACAGGGAACCTCTCCAATGTTGGAAATGTGGAGGACCCCACATGCACAGGAATTATCCACTCGAGAATAAGAGTGCAAGGCCATCTTACAACATTCAAGAAGCAGAGACAGTGGGTCAAGTAGCAAGGGCCGTCCCTAGGATTTATGCAGCACTGGAGGACCTCTAGGAAGATCACTAGTCAACTGTGGTTGAAGTTGCAAGTAAGATTGTTGAGCAACATGTTTCTATTTTGATTGACCCTGGTTCTACTCAGAGTTACATTACTCCTAGAGTAGTGGAGATTTGTGATTTTAAGAAAGTAAAGCATAGAAAATCTTGGTTAGTTCAGCTAGCCACTGGAATTAAGAGAAAGGTTAGTGAAGTAGTAGAGAAATGTCCATTAGTTATGAATGGATTGGTCACTTATGTATATCTGAATGTTCTACCACTTGGTTCCTATGATGTTCTCATCAGAATGGATTGGTTAGAAGCTCACAGGGTAAAGCTTGACTATTATAATAAGGATTTTGAGTGCTTGGATGAAGAAGGAAACTCAAGGATTGTGAAAGGCATTCCAAAGGTGATTTATATGAGGCAGGATTCAACAATGTAGTTGAAGAAGTTCTGTAGGAAAGATTTCCAGTTGTATGCAGCTCATATTTTGGAGGAAATAGAGAATGAAACTCATAGGTTGGAGGACTTTCATGTGCTGCAGGAATTCAGGGATGTGTTTCCTGATGAGATTCCAAGGCTTCCTCCAAAGAGGGACATTGATTTCACAATTGAACTTGTGCCAGGAGCAGCACCAGTGTCTAAGACACCCTATAGGATGAGTACACCTGAAATGCTAGAACTGAAGATGCAACTGCAAGAGTTGTTGGAGAAGAAGTATATCAGGCCAAGTGTGTCTCCTTAGGGAGCACCAGTTCTGTTTGTAAAGAAGAAAGATGATACACTTAGGTTATGTATTGATTACAGACAGCTGAACAAAGTCACTGTGAAGAATAAATATCCTTTACCTAGGATTGATGACCTCTTTGATCAAATGAGAGGAGCAAAGGTATTTTCCAAGATTGACCTGAGGTCTGGTTACCATCAGGTAAGAATCAAGGATGAAGACATTCATAACACAACCTTTAGGATAAGGTATGGACATTATGAGTTTGTAGTGGTACCATTTGGTCTCACAAATGCACCAGCTACATTTATGTGCCTTATGAATAGTGTCTTCAGCAGGTATTTGGGCAAGTTTGTTCTTGTTTTCCTTGATGACATTCTTATTTATTCCAAGAATGAGGAAGAGCATGAAGAGCATTTTAGATTAACTTTGCAATTTCTCAGGGAGCATCAGATGTATGCAAAGCTGAACAAGTGTGACTTCTATAGAGATAGAATTCAATATTTGGGTCACATTATCTCAGAAGAGGGTATATTTGTGGACCCTGAAAAGATTGAAGCCATTATGAATTGGACTGCTCCAAGAAATGTGACAGATGTAAGATCTTTTATGGGACTTGTTGGATACTACCAGAGATTCATTGAAGTATTCTCCAAAGTTGCACATGCCATCACTTCTTTGTAAAAGAAGGGGATAAATTTTGAATGGACATTGAGGTGTGAAGGAAGCTTCCAATAGTTGGAGAATCTTCTCACCAGTGCACCAGTATTGAAAGTTGCAGACCCAGAGAAATATTTTGTGGTATGTACCGATGCATGCAGACAAGGGCTTGGAGGATTCCTTATGCAAGACAACCACATGATATGTTATGAGGAAAGAAAGCTGAAGGAGCATGAAAAGAACTATGCCACTCATGATCTAGAACTTGTAGCCATAGTACATGCTCTCAAGATGTGGAAGCATTACTTGATGGGAAGAAGATTTGAGTTAAGGACAGACCATTGTGGTTTGAAGTATTTATTTGATCAGCCTACTCTAAATGCTATGCAAGCGAAATGGCTGGAGTTTTTATGTGAGTTTGATTTTGAAATCAAGCACATAAAGGGGAAAGAGAATAAGGTAGCTGATGCGATCAACAGGAAGGTGCAGGAAATGCATGTGGCATCCCTTTGTATTTTCCAATCAGATTTGAGGTAGCAGATTGTTAGTCATACTGCTGGAGATGAATTGTATGTGCAGGTAAAAGACAAATTACAGCAGCAAAGTATTGAAAAGAGGTATGAGGGATATAAATTGGAAGACGATGGACTTATTACTTATAAATGAAGAATTTATATTCCAAATGTAGTAGATTTGAGGAGAGTTGTTATGGATGAAATCCATCAAGCTCCATATTCTAGTCACCCAGGATATCAGAAGACAATTGCTACAGCTAGAAAGCAGTATTTTTGGCTAGGGATGAAAAAGGACATGGCTGAATATATTTCAAGGTGCATGAAATGTCAACAGGTAAAGGTTGAGCATCAACACCCAGCAGGTTTGTTGCAGCCTTTGCTAGTTCCAGAATGGAAATGGGAAGTTATTTCCATGGCTTTTATTACAGGATTGCCAATGACTTGGAGACAACATGATTCCATCATGGTTGTGGTGGGCAAGTTGACAAAGGCAACACATTTTATACCGATTAAGTCTACGCATAAGACTGATGACATTGCAAAGATCTTCATGAAGGAGATTTTCAAATTGCATGGATTGCCTAAGGAAATAGTCTTTGACAGGGATGTCAAGTTCACTTCCAATTTTTGGAAGGGGTTGTTTGCAGATTTGGGTACAAATTTAAAATTCAACACTGCCTACCATCCTCAGACTGATGGGCAGACAAAGAGAGTCAATCAAGTGCTTGAAGACATGCTTCGCATGTATGTGATGGATAAACCAACAAAGTGGGAAGATTATTTACACTTGGTAGAATTTTCTTATAACAATGGACAACAAGCATCCTTGGGGATGAGTTCGTATGAAGCTCTGTATGGCAGGAGCTGTAGGACACCAGTGACTTGGGATAATCCAGTAAACATAGTTGTCCTTGGTCCAGAATTGCTCAAGGAGATGGAGTAAGAGGTTGTAAAGATCAGGCAGAATCTGAAAGCATCCTAGGACAGACAGAAAAGCTATGCAGATAAGCATAGGGTGAACAGAGAGTTCAGTGTTGGGGATCATGTTTGTAGCTAGGGCTTTCACCCTAGCTTGTGCTGATGAGCACCTACTAAGGAATCTGGAATCCTTAGTAGCAGTTCGATTAAACTAAAAATAAACTGGAAA